>JANHGN010008659.1:0-12370 GCA_024605025.1 Megaceryle maxima | reverse complement strand
TAATAGCAACACTAAAAAAATAAATTAAAAAATTACCTGGCACATGAATGAAGGAATCACCCTGTGAAAAGTGGATCCTTTATACCCAAATCCTTTCTCACCAGTACAAAGAGCTCTAAAGTTTTCTGTGAAAACAAAGCATAAAGTATTATATTGCCTTATATGCTACAAAACATAATCAAACACAACCAGATTAACTATGTCCCAAGTTTCTACACTTAAAAAATATTATAGCATCTTCAAGGATTATTGATTTATTAGTTGTTTCAATCTTTTAAAAAAACGATTACAAAGCTAAGGAAACAAAACTCGGTTACCCTCAGAGCAGGGTGCAAACACAATCCTTTTTCATCTCATCTCCCTTTTATTTTGTTATTGCATCTCCTACACGCCCGCCTCCACCTCCCCAAACCCACCACTGTGGAGTCAAAGGTTTCATTCTCTGACTTTTATGCCTTTGTTCTCTATAGCGTCTGTGAAGATGACATTTGTTTGGTTTTTAAGGATTTCATCTACTGGGAACTGCAAGGAAAGTACAACTCTTTCAGAACCACTAAGTAAGCAAATGAGGAAGGAAGCACCTGGTAAAACACAAAAATACTGTAACATGAGTGAGCTCATCACCTCGTGACAAGGAAAACAAAACCCTCTATGCTCTTTGGAAAGGCTAACAGACACCATCCCTTCACTTTACTTTCCATTTGGTTTGGGGGCCAATTTGCAACTCATGTGTTTTTAAAGATATTTATTCATCACTGATAACCCAACATGTGGACTATGCTGCCTTGGCACGTATTACAAACTGACACTATTTGGAACAAGGAATTGTAACTGCTCACTAGTGCTGTTCTGAGAACGTTTGTCTCTTATTTCTCTACTTAACAAAAGGGGGTGGAACATGGAAATAATTCCCAAAAGGTAAAATTGTTCACAATTTTAAGTATGAAATTCTAGAGATCCTGCCTTACCTGCTGTCTTTGGAACCACATCAGCTTTCAGCTGTTAAAGAAAAAATAAACAATTTAGTAAGCCAGCTTTTTTATATGTACAATGAAAAAATTCTACATGGGAGGCAGGTACAATGGAACCCTCTTCCCAAGGTGATGAGCTATCTGAAACCACAAGCCACCCCAAGTTCCAATAACACCTTAAGGCTTTCCAAGCCTTTGGCTAGTAATTAAAAATATCCTCTCAATGCAACTTTTGGCTAGTTAGTGAAGAGCAACTTGAGCAGTGTCCAATGATTTCATTAACACGGTTAATTTCATCACTAATTTTAGCAATAGCTAAGAAGAATCTTCACAATAGAAACCAAGCATCAAAGCCAGTTTTGATACAAGTACAGAGATCAAAGTCTCCCCAGCACAGAGCTATTCATTAAAATCTGCAGAAAAGGCAAAGGAAAAAGAAAAAGCAGAAACTGCGTTTTGACGCCCACACGTTTGTTACCAAATTCTGATTTTAATCCGTACGCGTGGTTTTACTCCTCTTAAAAACATAAAGTATTACAATTGCCTGGGAAAAGTGACATTGAAGTGGCTATACCAGGTCAGACCAGAGTTTTACTTAGCTGCTTATCCTGACAGTGGCCAGCAGCAGACGCCTAGAAACAGAGTGGCTTTAGCAAGAAATTAACGTTCCTTTGCTAGGACACTGTCCTTGCACGCCTGTAATTTGCAGCTGAATCTAACCACAACTTAAACAAAGATTCAAGGTGATGCTGCAATGCACTCAGATTTTCTGTCAACTGGGGACACTGAAAACTTCAGCATGGAAATTAAATGCTGACACAAAAAAAAAAAAACCCAGTAACATTAATGCTACTTTTTATAACACCATCCAGCTACTTACTAAATCTCATCAATTAATAACTTGCATAGCAGTATTTTTACCCACAACTCTCTCAGATGTTATCTTCTGAGAATATGAGAGTTGGTAGTGTCCAATTAATTTACATGCTGACACTTTCAGTAAAGAAAAATGATTGGAGCTCTCACCTTAAGGGGAATCCTTTTAGAGAGAACCCTTATGAGCTACATTTTAAGAAATCACAGAATTTCTGAGGCTGGAACAGACTTCAAAGATCATCAAGCCCAGTCCATGACCCAACACCATGACATCAGCTAGACCATGGCACTAAGCGCAGCATCCAATCTTTTCTTAAAGATCTCCAGGGATGGTGACTCCACCACCTCCCTGGGCAGTCCATTCCATTGTTCTATTACCCCTTCTGTGAGGAAGGGCTTCCTAAGATCCAACCTGACCCTCCCCTGGAGCAGCTTCAGGCCGTGCCCTCTCATCCTGTCACTTATCTAATGATAAGAGCCCCAAGGTAGGTGCTGGAGGCAGAAGGCCACACCGAATCCCCTCAGTAGGCAGCAATTCGGAAGAGCAGCGTTCCCTCCGCAGCGCGGTGCTGGCGCGCAGCCCTCGTTCCTTCCCAAACACAGCGCGTTCGTTCCGAGGCACATGCCCAGCCCTAATGATAAGCGGCACACCACAATTAGAGTCTCGGTGCTTTTCGTAAGAGCGGAGTATATCGCGGTTTGCCTGTTCTGGCCTTCTTTAAGTGGCTGAGTGTTCCAGAGACTGAGTTTTTAAGGACGAAGCCGGCTGCTAGCTGCCAGTTCAAACAGAGCTGCACAAGCCTCGCAAAGCACGTGAAATCAGGAGGCTCAAAGAGGCAGTACCTCAAAAACCCAAATACTAATAATCAAACAAATAAACACCCAGGACAAAAACAAAAGGAAAGAACAGGACAAAGCTGGAAGAGCGGCTGAAGACCCCTACGGGAGCACTGTCCCAGGAGATGCCATCCGCGGGTGGTGGCCAGGTGAGGGTCCAGCCGTTCACTGACAGCGCAGGACCCCAGAGCCATGCTAAGGCTTCGGGCGCGCTGACACTGCTGGAACCGTGCTCGTTGCTCTACAGCCAGATACGCTTCAGCAGGAACTTGTTTAGTATTTCAGCTTTCACACCACGGTCCTAAGTTTTCTTCCGCCGAGGCTGCCCGACACAGTGCTGTCCCCGAGCACCAGGCCCCACAGACTCGGCCCGCGGGGATGTCTTGTTCCCGGCCGCGGACACCGGCGAGCCTCGCCGCCGCTAACCGAGGGCAAGTACTCCGTTTCACCCCTCTCCCCACGCTGCTCGCCACCCACCTAGGAGAGAGCCACCTTGCCGCCCTCCCGCCCGGGGACCGGAGCCCCGAGGGCTGGCTACGGCAGCCGCCCCTCCCTCGGGCCTACCCTGACCTTGCCGCTCACCGGCCGCCATGCCGGGGCGCCCCGCCGCCCGCGACTCCTCGGGCACCGTCCCCTGTGCCACATCGCCGGAGGAGCTGCCGGCAGGCCCCGCTGCAGCCCGGGCGGCCCTACCTCCAGCACGACGCGTCCCAGCGGCTGGTTGTCGGCGCCCACGTCCAAGTACACCACCGGGTTCGGCGCGCCGGCGTCAGCCGCGCAGTACCCGCGGGCACCGGCGGCCCACATGCAGGCGAGCCCCGGCGGCGGCAGCAGGTCCCCGGGCGGGCGAAGCAGGCGGCGGGCGGCGCTGAGCGCCAGCATGCCGCGGGCGAGCGGGAGGGCGGGCGGACAGACAGACGGACGGACGGACAGAAACGCGCACAGCGACACGCGGCCTTTTATGGGCTCCGGCACAGCGCCCTCTGGCGGCGGCGGGCGGCACGCGGGGCAAGATGGCTGCGGGGGCGTTCTAGGGCAGCACGGGGTGAAGCGCCCAGGGGGCCGGAGCCTTCCCCTGAGAAGGGGCCGCGGCTTCCGAGGGGGGTCCGCACCGTCCTGCTGCCGCCTGCCACCGCGCAACGACTCGCAGGGGCTGCTGCGGCTCTTTTTCTATGTCTGGGTCGGTGTTCGCGTAGTTTGGTTTGGGTTTTTTTGCACGTTTACTAATTCCCCCCTTCGCCTCTGGGCTTGTCCCCCCACCATGGCAGGGAAGGCCAGGCTGCCAGGACCAGGCAGGCAGGACAACCGGGGGGCCATGGGCCTTACTCACCGACAGCACCCGGGGTGGCGTATCCTGACGTATGACGTAACAGAGCAGTGTGCCCCAGCACGTGCTGAGGCATCACCCTGGCAGCGCAGAGCCAGGGGAGCCCATGACAGCGTCTCAGAGCCCGGCTTTGGCTTTGACAGCAAACGTGCCTGAGGGCTTACACAAATAACTAGTAGAGGTCCAGGTTAAACTCTTTATAAAGGGAAATACTGTTCATGTTTTGTATGAAAACATCAAAATGTATCATTTTAGATCAAAAATACGTAGTACATATTTTAGTGATATTTGGACACTCTTCTGAATTCTCTCTCCAGTCACGATCCTGTATAGAAGGACTTTCAACAGTTTTCCAAGTTCTTAACTACACTGTCTTTGGTTTCATCCTGGTCAGTGAGGTCAAAGAAAGCTCTTCCATCACCACACCAGCAGGGAAACAACTCTCCTCACACACCAGTGCATGTTGTCGATAAAAAAAAGCTATTCCTGTTGGGATATTTTGCAATCTGCATACATTTGATTTCATCCAAATAATTAATGGTGCAGTTCCCTACTGTGAAGTGAACCACAGCAGACCATTACAGTATCAGCAGTTGTATCACTAATGCAAACCCACTGGTATCACAGACCTTTTGGGGCTTTTTTTTAATTGAAACCAGGAAAAGAAGTTCTGTTCTCCACAGCAAGCTCATGCAAGCGCATTACACCTACAGTGTTCTGCCCCATTACACCTGAAGCAAAGGACACCCAGGACGCCTGATGCTTTTCATTTATGATAAACCTTCCAGTTACCGGGACACAACTGGACCACTGAGTCTGCAAAATGAACCTTGCACATACGTGACATTCCGTCCACTTGCTCTGTGCATTCAGCTTCCCAGCTGGAAGCAGGATTTCTGTTCAGACATTTCTAGAAAGGACTGATCCAGATCGTTTTAAGGCAGTCAATCATCAAAACTAAACAGCATTTATCTATAATGCTTCAGGCTACTACTGTTAAAAATTATAGCACTTGAATGTGGGGAAAAATAGTTCCTAAAGTGATTCTTAAAAAAAAAAAAAAAAAAGAACCAAGGGTGGTTTTAGTAATCATGGGCCTGTCACGTTCACATTCCTTGTATTCTAAATTCAGTTACTCTAATGAAGGTCAGAGTAACGCAACTGTGTAATACAGCCTGACAGAATCACACACAGACAGCCCCCTACACGAGGAAGAGTAAACTTTCAATCCCACCTAAGTTCTTTGTTGCCAGCAGCTAAAAGCGACTTCATCAGGACATGCACTGAATTGTCAGAAAGACGTCAATCAAGGCATTGCCCTCACCACAAAGTTCATGGCAGAAGCACAACATACAGATGACAAATCCTCGATGAACACCATTTTTCAGGCATACACTCCAGAGAGACATATACTTCATGCCCATTAAGTGGAAGGACATCAGGGATGTATTTAGCAAGTTAAGAGTTCTGAGGCAGCGATTCAGCAGCTGGCAGCGTGGCAGGGGTGATTGTAGCACGTGCCATGCTTTGTAACTACAGAACCATATTCAGCTGTGCCTAAGGGACCATCTTGTCCCAAAGGAATGCCTAAGGAAGAGTGAAAACAGTGGAGAGGTGTGTTACCTACCAGTACACTTTCAACCTCTATTGCTTCCGCTTTGGAGAACTTCCCAAGCTGGATGTGACTTTGGTACGGAGTAACGTTTTGGTTCTTTTTTCCTGTGTACTTATCCACTCATTGGACCTATCTTTGATAGGCTCTTCCCAGGGCTGTACACTCAGACTGCAGCAATCTACTAGTAAGTGGATTTCACCTGAACATCACTTGATACTGTTGTGTAGGGAATTCCCATGGTATTGATTTTAACATTGATTTTAAGAACTCTTGCACATCTGAGACCTAGTTATCTCAAGGACTCTGCTGATCTGCGCTGTTCGTAGCGGGAGAGGTCAAACAGGGACTCAGCTTGATTTTATGTGGGGAGAGTGGGAAATTTGTAGTGGGCATTCCCACCCTCCACCTGCAGAGCCTGGACGTGCTGCATTTCAAAATGCACAGCCTCATTTTTTTCTTCAAGGTTTTGGCTAAGCTAGAAGATGAGTTGAGAGCTGGAAAGGATTTCTGTGATCTGTATCTATGATACACATTTATTTATGAATGGAGACTAGAGTGAGGGAGATGGTGAAAGACCTTTCCATTATACTAAGTGGTTGCAGTGTGAAATTAAATCATGCAAAAGCTCAAAGGGCGCAGAGTAGCCACACAGGCACATTTACAGATAAAAAGAAAAAATGCTAATAAATATTTCCCTCGATTCAGGTTTCCTCTTAGGAACCTGTAGTAACCCAGCTCACAACACGAACCTTCTCTCCAGCAGACGCTGTACATAAAGGAGGAGTTTCCCCACATGACTTCATACTAATTACCTACAAATAGTCATACAAGAAAAAACTGAATCCACTCATGCTCTTTATAGCCATGATTAGCATTTTTGTTTCAGAGGTTCTGAGTGACATTGCCTGCTCGGAATTCATTACTCAGTCTCCTTGCATAATGTATGGAAACTCACCGCTAATGTGTCAGATGACACAGCGCCTCTACGCAGGGCCCAGGACACCCTGCAGCTTCCCAGAAGATTGTGCGTACACCACTACAGCTTGTCCACGAACATGTATGGATAGCTCACAGCAGCCTGGCATGGCATGTAGGACTGTTTCAATGCATGTTTTTAGGCTACAAGAAAAATGCAGCTGTTCACAGCCCCCCTCCTCCCGCCAGTGGACTCACAAAGCTTCGAGATGTCTAGAAAAGATGGTTGGCGTGTGGGTGGGTGGGGAGATGCTTTCCATGCTTATGAAACAGTGGTAAGATACAGCAAAGGTTAAGTGAGACCTTCAGTCTTCTAAACCACAGAAATTTCAATAGGGATCAGTTTGGTTTATTTACCTGTGAAGTACCTGTGAAGACCACCTCTGGTCTGAGGAACAAGTAAGAAGGCAGTAGTATCAGGAACACTTTTAGAGTCGATTAGTCATGCTACTTCACCTCGTATGAGTAAGATGAGTCGGGAGTTTGGGCTGATCTCAGTGAAAATGGAATTGCCCAAGAGCGACTCATCAGAAGACACTCTTAGCCGCTCCTTCTCGGGGAGTGCAAGTCAGCACCATGTTGTCCCCCCATCCATCCCGAGAGGATGTCACACCACCCATTTGTACGGAAACCTACATCTGTTCTCTCACCACTGCCAGCTCCTGCCGTGCCTCGTCTCTTCGCTTGCAGGGTGACTCCACTGACTGGGGCTCCTTTCTGCGATACAACAAATAGATAGCTGATAAAACCAAAACCAGAGGAGTACTGACACTTCTATCACCACTGTCAAGAACACCAGAAAATGCAGCCAGGTGAAAGAAAGGGGAAGAACATCACACATTTAGCATTTTAAGACTTGACAGGGTGGTAATGTAACATTCTCAGTAAAGGTGCATTTTAGAAGTTAATTTTACTTGCAACTCAAGCGGGAAATGGTTGGAGTCTTCACAAAGGCACAAGGCCATATAGGACTCATGGTCCCATGCAGCACGTCACTAGGAGCACCCCACATTCCCAACTATATTTTCTTCATTCTTCATCCCTGCTATAGTACATGATATTTTTTAATTATTTTCTCACAGGTCTTTGGTTCAATTCATTCCCTTTTCTGATCCTTTACCCTCCCCAACAGTTAGCAGCTTTCTACACAACTGTTTTCCTTACATTGTCATGTCTTCACGACCTTTTCTCTCTACAGTTTCTCAAGAGCTCTTCTTTAATTGGCAGCCTTGAGTTTTCCTTGAATTTGTCTTGTGTGTAAATCTGAACGATGACTCTGCAATAACAGCTGCCTCTGTACCTCATTCACCTCCATGCTTAACTAATTCTAACAATAATCATAGTTATGAGACATGTTTTTTAGTTATACAGCTTCACAACAGGAGTTGAAAGCTACAAATGGTCAGAGAGCATCGCTTTGAACAAGAATCACCCAGAAATTAAAAGCTTCACAGATGTAACAGGACTAAAAAAATTCCACCGTTTTTTCTAATGAACAGTTCTGCTGGAACCAGCCTCACAGTACCAAATGGCTCAGATTCCTTTCTGCTTTTTTTGCAGTTTCACTATGGAAAGGATTGCTTGCCATCAGCATATAGCACCATTACTGCGTTGGCTAGCACGGGACACGATGACATACTTACATGACATAACTGCATGTGACACTCATCCGAATACACAATGTCCCACCAACTGAGCTAACAAGTTGTCAGATCCAAATTAACATGTGTCACATTACACCTGGAGAACCCAATTTTTTGGTATTGAAATGTTTGGTGAAATACTTAAAAGCTCAAGGTAAGGATTTCTGTGAGCATTCAGAGGAGTCCCGAGTCTAGGTTTCCTTGACTTTTGATTGTCTCAGTGACACTCCTGCACATTTTGCCATCAGTTTGATAGTGGCAACATGAAAGCAATGCTTCTTTCCCAGAGGGAACATCATACATAATTTAGGAAGGAAAACTGCTAGCCAAATTGGATTTCTTGTGAAGCAACATATTCTGCATAGCTTTATGAACGGGGTGTTTTCACCCATCACTAACTAGCAGACAGGTACATGAGTAAGTCTAAAATTCACTGATTTTGCCTGTCTTAAAAATGTACAAAATGTACACTATCAGAAACACAGAAGGAATGAACAAGGAAAAAATGAGCACTGATTAGAAATTCAAAACATTAAAATAGGTGCTGAAAATTTGAATCCATTTACATCTACCTTAAAACCCCACTAAGACTTCAACTCCAGCATTTCATTAAGTGTTTTTGCAAAGCAAATGAAGGAAACTAAACGAAACTAAGGAACAGAACCCTGACAGCAGTCTAAATAGCTAAGAAATATTTTGCTTTTTCTAGTATCCGACTACTTAAAATTTATTACAATTAACAACCTGTCTCCATGGTCACAATAATTGATGTGTTGATATATGAACAAGGTGACAAATGAAACTCAGCATTCCAGAACAGTTCAACACAATCAAAAAAGAACCCAACATCATGAAACAAGTGTGGACAAACAGGAAGTCTAGATTGTAAGATCCAATTAAAACTATAATTGGTCAAAACTCTGACCTAGGGGAAAACCAGGATTGGTAATCCCCAAACTCTTAGAATGTCTAATAAAGACCAAAAAAAAAAAAAAAAGTGTAGAGAAACCATTGTATTTATAGTGGTGGATACTAGGGTTTCTAGAGAAGATAATTGCTGCGTGTGACTGATCTATCAAAAAATAACAGGGAGTTCAGTAATTGGAGAGATACTGGACAAACCAAGCAGACATCTTCAATAAATAAGGGAAGGAGCTTCATCTTTTCTAGTCCACACACTTAGAAAAAAAAGAAGTTTTTAACAGAAGGTCAGACTTAAAAAGCAGACAAACAATTCTTATGATTTAGGCAAGGAGTTTCTGGAAATGCAGATGAACTACGTATCAAACAAACCAGTAAGTCCACCTGTACCAGGCTGTATGCTAACGCCTTTAGGAGTCACGATGGAATTGCTGTCTGCTTGCTTTATAAACAAAATTATGTAATTGAGTAGGTTCCTCACAGACTACTTGTACGTTCTGCTGGAAAATTCTGTTGAGTGATGGAGATCAGGTATCTCAGCGGAAGATTTTGGAGCATTCTGATAAAAGAAAAATCCTGTGTTCCTTTTAGAGAGAGCAAATGTGAACAGTGCACTGACAGAATGGCAGACGTTAGGAGGAACAGCCTACACAGAGCCGGTAGGATTTCAGTGACACACACAGTGGAAGACAGCAATAAGGTGTCATGCTGGTAGTAACCCAAAATGTAAAAAAGAAAGGTAATCATTCATGACTGGAAGTTCACAACGCAGGAAGGTTGTACACACCTGGAATTTAGGCAGATAAGAGGGAAGTGGGTTCTGGTTAAATATCCATACAAAATAAAAGACAAACATACACAAAGATTTTTACACAAATGTAAAAATGCATTAATAGTTTTAAAGGGAAAAAGAGAAGGATAACAAATGAGACCATTATGTAAAGCTTATCAGGTGAGAGTTGTACACCTTTTTTATATGATGTCTAGCTTACTTTTGTAAAGGAAACCAAGCAGCTTTATTTACACACGGGAGTTCCATCCTCATTGTCCAAGCAGAAAACAAACACAGGGTCCTCCTTCTTCCATGTTTCTAGTTGTTTTCAGTCTCTCACTCCTGTAAAAGGCACGATGAAGTGCATGGCAATGGAATACAAAGGGCACAACTGAAATAACGTGATTCAGAGATCTGCACTGATTCAGAAGAGCAGAGAGAAAATGTTTGGAAATAGGAGCGTTATGGAGTTGCTCAACAATTGGCAAGTACAGAGGTCACAGACAGATACTCATGTAGGTGGCTGCCTGGGAGCACACGTGGAGTGCACCACGGACAGACCACCCTGCCAGAACACAGGACAGGAGACACCAGCATGAACTGGATACACGCATCATACCTATCCTGGGGTCCTCAGGTGACATGTGGGAGAAACTCCACTTCAAGAATTGTTGTTGCTTTTTCAGGCTTCAAAGCGAGCTTGAAAAATGTGCAGCGCTTAATGACATCACTCGAGTTCTTCATTCTTCTCTCCATCTGTACAGTGCCAAAGCGGGTTTGCACAATGTCTCACTGACGTTTCTTGGGAGCTTCCAGGAAAACAGAACACCAAAACCAAAATATTCATTAATCATTTTCTGGAATAGCTACTTTTTTTGTTTGTTTGTTTCGCTACTGAGTGCACTGTAACTCAGTTTACGTTATCCTAAAAGCCCAGGTGCCAGCAAGGAAGGCAGAAGTTGAGAGTCAGAAATAAATGACTTTTCCCGATTTTGATAAAATAATTCCCCAGTCTAGAACTTTATACATATAGGTATCATATATACTTGTGTGTATCTCAGTCAACAATAAGGACTCGTGTCCTTGTGGAGCCGTGGAGTAATTGCTAAATCTCAATTACATACTTGCACAGATACTTAAGTATTCTGAAAGGGTTGGTTGTTCCCGTGCGACTGAATGATTTCAAAGGTGAGTTTAGACTGAACACTTCCACGAACGCCGTGTACAGATACAGAGATACTCAGTAATTTTCTATTAATAAGAAGTTCTCAGATGCAAAATGACTGGCATCTGTGGCTAAGCATGGGTGTAGAAATCCACTGGGCCAGGACCTGTGCATGCCATGGCTGTTGTTGATCCGACCCTGCATGCATTCCTGGCTTCACAGTTCAGTCTGCTTACAGTTAAACGGGCAGATAAGTTATGCAAACTTGTTAACACAAAGGCTGCATGCTGAAACTAAGTCCTTCAACTTCAAGATGGGGATGCGTTGAAAAAAAGCAACTCATTGTAGTCCTCTTCCAAGGCCACCAGTTTCACTTTAACGACAGGCTCCAAGTGAAAGAAAAGTACCAAACTCATGAGAATTTAAACCAAAGACCAAACCAACCTCCTAGTGTGTTGGATGTTTAATCCCTCCACACGTCCTCGCACCAGAGAGGTGCTTGTATTACGCAAAGATTTAATTTCCAAGTAATTATTACTTGTGTAGGTGATAGGCAGTGCTCTGCATACTGAACTGTGAGTCACCAATACCTTGATTGGCGGGGACTTTTCTCTCTGTGATCCCGTGCCTGTCAGGAATCATCACCTTTTAGTCCATGTCTCTTGCGGGCTGGTTCCACAGCCTTCCCCTCCTGCAGCAAGCCCTGCTCCCTGAAAAGGTACATCCTGCGCAACCAACTTCCCCGTTTACACAGACCAGGGAGGGCAAAGGGAAGTTGGCTGATTCAGAAAGGAACCCAGAATTTACAAAGCAGCTGCCAATTAGCCAGACCTTAATTTTGCAAATTTATTTAGGAAAAAAAAAAAATTTAACATGAGCAAATGAGAATACTTCAGTGTTACAACAGAGTATATAAATGTCTAGCAATAGTCAAATAATTTGATCTTTAAATACAAAATAACCACATGAACACCTAATATACAGGTTTCATCTGAATACATATTTATTAGATAAATATTAGGTTGTCACATCATCTAACTACATACAGTTTTGCAAGACTAAAAATCACAATTATTTTTTTTTGACCAGTTTAAAGTATGAAATGATTGCATTGTACTGTACATACAATGTACAAACAAAGACAATGGCCATTTTTGCGTTTAAGTTCAGATTGTACTTTGTTTTTTTTTTTTTTTTTTTAATTCTCCTCTGATCGTGATATCAAAAATTGTACAAAGTATGAATTTGGTTACAATTTTTTTTTTCTT
>JANHGN010008657.1:46234-56622 GCA_024605025.1 Megaceryle maxima | reverse complement strand
TGATCACCTCATCGAAGCCCAGTCAGGTGGTGAAAAGGATCTTCGAAGAGCCAAGGTCACTATTGCAGAGACTTAAATTCTGTCTGTTTGAAAGCCTCCTTCCAGTTGAAGGAAAAGGTTTATTTTTTTGTTGTTGTTTTTCCCCCTAGAAGGACAGCCATGAATCAGATATGGTAGCAATTTGCCTGTGGTGGTCAGCTCTGTTGATAGGTCAGATGTAGGAAAGAAATAGAGTAAATGAATCTTTGGGAGTTTTTCAGCTGATATTCATCTATTACATGGTTTAAAGGATCATGAGTGTAGGAAAAGCTAATCTTAATCTGTTAATGATGGCAGCCCAGGTCATATGTGTGTTTTGGAGAGTGAGAAGGTATTTCAGCTAAAGGAAGAGGAAAAATCTATTTCAGAGAGGCAAAAAAGGAAGAGAGATTACGCTAGAGAGTTATACTGTTTATGCTGCAGTATGGCAACGAGAAAAACTTCCCGAATGTGTGTCTGCATTGCACTGGTGTATCCCGGGAGGGGGGAGCAAATAACTACTTCCATTTCCCAAACCACTTGATAGTGATTAGCTGAAGAACACTAACTGAAGCCTGTGCAGCTTTCAGGGCTAGCAAGGGTAGGTGTAAATGTCTGTAGAAGCATGAAGAATGTTGAGTGTTATCTGGGAATTTCAGTGTGATGTTTGTCCACCTACTGATTCACTGCCCTTTTTTTTTTTTTTTTTAATGTCCCAGTTGCTGCTTTACTGCTTATTCCTACATAAGGGCCTTCTGTTAAATATAAATGCACTCACCTCTGTCCTACATACCACAATGCATCTGCCAAGAAAGAACATGCTCTTAACATAGCAGAGAGGTGGGGGAAATCTTGTTACTCCAAGTGGACTTAGCCTAAGTCCACTGTCAGAGTTGGGAGGGATTGTGCTTTGGACATTGATACCAAAATTTACAAACAGTAAGGGATTCGTGGGGCTCAGCTGTGCTTTGAATTTTTAGTCCATATCTATTTTCACATACTCATGACATTGAAGTAACTGCTTCTGGTCACAGTGAAAGGAATTTATACTAGTCAGGAGTGAATTTGGGGAGTTCTTGCTCCACTTGTCTCAGTCCCAAGTTGTGCCCAGGTTGCTCGATTAAGAATTTGGAACTTAGTAAATAAGACAGTTTATTTTCTTCCTTTCACCTCCAGTCTTCCCCTTATTTGTGCATTTGTTCTCTCTAGTGCAATCATATTCACTGCAGCTCTGACCTGAGCTGAGTCCCTCCTTTGCCATCTGCTCTGAGCAGAACAAGTAAAGGTCCTGCCTTCTTCTGACTGGATTCTGCTGCTGCCAGTTGGCACACAATGAATGCTGGCAGGCCAGAGGGTGGTTTAGATTTGCTCTTGGCACATCAGTGTGCTTTACTGGGGGAGGGATGCACAAACAGAGTGAAGTGACCTGACTCCCAGTGGAAAATGAGGCTTAAAGAACTGTTGCTGCCTCATGGGAAACTTCAGCAAATGTGTGCTGAGACAATTCTTCCATTATCTCCAGTTTCCCCTTTGTCTTTATCCCAAAGGGTAAGCTGCATGGGAACAGTTTTTAAGAAACTGTTGCTTATCTTATCTACTCTGCCACTCCTCTGCCAAGAACTAGCAGAACGTAATAGTGTCATACTTCCTTGGCAGCCATGGTTATTCTAACAAGCAATTTTCATGGTATGACCTTCACCAATAATGGTGATAGTGCAGCAAGAAGGGCAGCATTGTGTGAGTCTTAAACAGGGGACTTTGTAGAATGAGAAATGACACCCACTAACTCCCCTAGCAGTGAACAACTTCCAGTTCCATTTCTTAATCTGTAAAAATAAAGCCAAAATGCTTATCTAAGGGATTTGAAATATCTGCAAAGCATCTGTAAAGCAAAAAGGACAGCTGGTAGAGAAAGAAGGAGGGGCTAGGAGAGAGGGAAACAGGTTTAAAACTCCTCCCTGAGAATACAAGAAATGAGCAAAGCATTTTTAAAGGCAGCGTTTTACTTCAGTTGTGCTATTTCCCTTGTGCTGTTTGGAACTGGGAACTAAAAAAAAGTTGCTTTAGTAGAGCCACGAGTTGGATGAAATCAAGTGGTTTTTTGCAGATAACTGGCAAACAGTTTTGATGCCTTTTGTTTTTAGAAGAGTGGTGTGCATCTCTCCCTCTAGCTGCTACAAAACTGTGAAGCAAACTACTGACAGGCATGAGAGGGAAGGGAACATGTTTGAATGAGCCCTTGTATGGAAGAACAAAATGTGTGACTAATGCTGTGCATTTTCCTGTCTGAATAGGACATAAACCAAGAGGTGTATAACTTTCTAGCAACGGCTGGTGCCAAGTATGGAGTGGGATTCTGGAAACCTGGGTCAGGAATCATTCACCAGGTACTGTGTGTGTGTTTGCAATCTTTGAATGTGCTGTGGCTCTTTTAATTTATGGTGAAGAAAGCTCAAATACAAACCCTTAGAGAATGTCACCAGCTTAGGGGAACAACTTGCTTTCCTTGAGGCAGGAGAGGTTTCTTGCTTGCTCTCTCTCTCAGTTATCTTTGACAAGAGTGGTTTTTCCTAAAGGTTATTTTGGTCAAACTGTAACCTGATGCATGATTAGGTAGTGCCAACAGCATGCCATGTGAATCACAAAAGCTTGAAATATCTTAACTGCTTGTGGGCTGGCTCCTCTTGGTATGATTAGGACGTTAAGGTTAACAGCTTTGGGAACATACTTTTTTTAGGGTTATTTTCTATGTGTTTGGTTCCATAAAAATCAGAAGAGTATTTAAGGACACTAAACAGAGCAGCTTACTTTAAGTACTTGAGAATGGCAATACATAACAAATTGCTATGTGAACAGAATAAAATGCAAACCAATTTCCAGTTATGAGATTCTCTTGTTACAGCACTTGCACCTTGAAAGAACACGACTGTGCCAAGGTAACTTACCACTTACTGAGGCTTTTTGGTTTTTAAAACCATTTCTGGCAGGATGTCCCTAACTTGCTCTTGGTTGATTTGCTCTGTGGGTCCAGTAGGCATTTCTCATTGTTCCTCTAAATCACAGGCAGTAAAACTGAAGTGCAGCATGAAGCAAAAGGAGTGGAGAGGGGAGTGGGTGACTGATATGCCTCCTGTCAGCAGGGAACTTGTGACTAGGTGCACTCAAGAGCTCTCTGCTATGTTTTCTTAGCTACAAAATGAGTTACTAAGGTTACTTGATGTGATGCAATAGAAAAAGGAAATAGAACAGGTAGACTTTCCAAAAGGTAGTGGGAACACCTCAGGTCCTTTGTGCTTTGAAATCACTTGTAACAGCTGTCACGTGGCAGCATAACTCCATGCCATGGTTACCAGCTTTCTTTCAGCTGACTTTCTCTGTCTGGAGAGAATTGGTCATGTTGTATAGCTTCACAGTCCAGGTGAGGCCTTGAAAATTACTTTTCTTGCACAAGTGTTTTAATGTGAGCTACAAGCAAATAAATCTGGAAGTCTAGAAGCAAAGCCTTGGTGGCCTTAATAAAGGGTAGCCTTAGTTCTGCTGTTCTGTGATATCTGTGCTGTGAGTTCTGTGCTTCTAGAAAGGCTGTCCATAATGTTGGTATGGCACATATGCAGGGAGAAATTCATTAGCTTGAGTTCTCCACTGTGTTCCTACCATAGGAAACTCATCATTTTTCATTAAAGAAGTGTTTTGTGGTTTTCTTAATAGTTGAAGAGTCTTGTGTGGAATCAGTAGGAGCAATGAGGTAAGGACAACCTCTTAGTGTTTTTGTGAAGGATTCTACATTATTAGATTTTGTCTGGCAGCATGGACTGGAGGAGCCTGGTGGTATTCTGCTTTGGGAGCATAAGGACTATGAAAAGTCTTGCATTGGATAGGTGAACTGACATGCTCAGCATTTGATTAAGGGTGTGGAGACTAAGGAGTAGACTCCTGAGATCTAACAAAGGTGGCACCTTAGCAAAAGCCTAAACTAGAAGGCTTTCCAGTGAAAATGTGGAGATCACTGCCTAAATTTTCTTGCTGTCCTGGAGTGAGCAAGGATCCTGGCACTGAGACATGGTACCTCAGTCTGTCATTACATCCTCCACAAGTAGTTTGAAACAGAAGTGAATTTCCATTCCAAACTCAACTACTTTCTTGCTACTGAAACCTGCAAGTACAAAGTAATCTAAATTCTTGTTCATGTTTTTTCTTTCTTTCTGTCTTCCCCTTTTTTTCCCCAACAAACAATCCCATTTTTATTTTCAGATCATTCTGGAGAACTACTCCTACCCTGGGGTTATGCTGATCGGCACAGATTCACACACCCCCAACGGAGGTGGCTTGGGAGGAATCTGCATTGGTGTGGGTGGAGCTGATGCTGTAGATGTCATGGCAGGAATCCCTTGGGAGCTCAAATGCCCAAAGGTTGGTGCAAAAGGAATTTTAAGCCTCAATGTGAAAGATGAGATGTTAGATCTGTAAGAAATGTTGATTTTCAGTCACTATGTATATAAGGCAGTATATACCATTACAGGCTTGTTTGTAATCACACACTGGCTTAAACAGCTGCTCTGTGATTCATTGGTAGCTTCGAGTTTCCATTTCCAGTCTTTTTATTCAGAGGCTGTGAGTGTAAGTATTGATTTCCCCTCATTTGGCACAGTCAGTGGTTTCAGCCCTTGTGCACATGCTCTAATACTTGAGGTTTTTCTTTTTCTTTTTTCTTTTTTCTTTTTTATTGTAACCACCCAGATTCTTAGGAAAAATTCTGAGGAATTTTTTGGCTGCTGAAAGGAAATGGTGTCAGTATTTTTAGTGGTTTGGTTTTTTTCCCATTATTTTTGCTCAGGTTATTGGTGTAAAACTGACTGGCAAGCTTTCAGGCTGGAGTTCTCCTAAAGATGTGATCCTGAAAGTGGCTGGCATCCTTACTGTCAAGGGTGGAACAGGCGCCATCATCGAGTACCATGGGCCTGGTGTGGATTCAATCTCTTGCACTGGTAAGGCAACACAGATCTCTTATCTGGAGTGGATTGTTGTGGGAGCTGGGTGTTGAGTTGCCTGTGGAGGCTGGAAAGTGAATCAGGCAGGAGGTACTAAATGTTCTCCCTTAGCCTGGCCAGGTGATTAGCACACAGCAAACTGGGAGCGTTGGGTGAGAGTGGTGTAACAAGACGGCACTACCTCTTGGTGAAAAAGTGACCTCCCTCCATTAAATCTTCTTGTGACTTGAAAAACACTGAACGGTTAATTGCAAAGAATTCTTTAAGATGGTGCATCAAGGTAAGAGTAAGAATGGAGGTATTCTGGTGTGTGCTCAGAGGGTGGAGAGGTCTGAGATAAATGTTGACATTTTCATTTTAGCCTAAAATAAGCTGTGGATAGAGGAAAGAAACAGGTTGAATGAGGTACATGTCTGACAGCTGCTAAAGAAAAAGCTTTAAAAAAAGCAGAGCAGAGGGGAGACCAGAAAGCAGCAGTTTGTGATGTGTAGTCTTACACTAGACAGTTGGGTGTCTTGGGTGCTGGATTTGAACCAGCAAAAATGGCAGTCATCTGTAATGATGCTCATTAGGACCAAATTACAAGAAGCGTCCTTTGACTTCAAGTGCAGCCTTGAAGCTGGGCTTCTTGTGTCTGTTTGCATGGTTCAGCTACAACTTGGAATATTCAGTTTTACAAACTGAGAGCTATTTGGGATTTTTTTCTTCTGTGAAATCAGAGGAACTTGACCTATGATAACTGCTTCTAGCTCATTAAATGTAAACCAGCAGCTTCTACAGCTTCATTGCTGTATCCTTGAAAGGCATGGGTGGTCCCAGTGCTGTGAGCAAATTATTTTTTTATTATTGTATCCTGGCACTGCAGGCTTTTTATTTAACCTGTTACATTTCTGACAAATTTCTGTCTCTTCTAGTAAAGAAAAAGGTAGGGAGGGCAGGACACTCATTGCAGGTAGCAGAGAGACTGGTCACTGCTGTAAATATATTTAGTGCTCAGTGCAGACAGGGGCTTCCCTGTCATCCCTTCCACTATCTGCAAAAATTACTGTTTCTTTCAGCTCCCTTCTTGCCGAACAATCCAGTCACTGTATCGATGAGAAATGTTAGGGGCTGAACCAGCCATTGTGTAGTCAGTGTGTCCCCTCTGCTGTGGAATTAGGTTTCTGTGGCTAATATCCCGATCTTGTCTTTTTCGTGGGCTGACTATTGAAGAATTGAATGGCCTTGGACTTTCTTGTTAACCCTGTGGTCTCTTCTCACAATCCTTCTCTAGGAATGGCAACAATCTGTAACATGGGAGCTGAAATTGGAGCTACCACATCAATCTTCCCTTACAATGCACGGATGAAGAAATACTTGGGCAAGACTGGGCGAGCTGGTAAGAGGGTTTGGGGGTTGAAGGTGGGTAGAAGTGTGGTTTCAAGTGAAGGTGAATTCTGGGAGCAGCATCTTCCTGCAGTGGTGTCTGATGTGACTTCTGACCTCGCATGATTCTATAGGTCATCTGGTACAAGTGGTCAGTCTTTAGACTGGGCAAGTGTATGGTGAAGTCTCTGTGTTTAGCTATTCCAAGCCTTTTCTTTTCCCTCATGTTTGCTGCACTTTTCAGATGACCTTTTTTTCTTCTTCCAGATATAGCTGCTCTGGCAGATGAATTCCAGCAACATTTGGTACCAGATTCTGGTTGTCAGTATGACCAGGTGATAGAAATCAACCTCAGTGAGGTAAGGCTTCTTTCATTCCTGCCATCTTGGCAGTTGTGATGTCACTCTGCTTTGTGTGAATGTGGACCAACCTGGGAGTTTGATGCAACATCCCTGGCACTGTGTTAGAACATGTGATAAACACTCAGGTCTGCTTCACTGATAGCTCCTGCTTTGGTGTTCATGTAGGAGAATCCTATTTAAACAGATTGCAGATAGAGCTATGAAAGGAATTGATTTTCTGCTGTGTTTTGAGGTTTTTCTTGCCTACTGTATTTTCTGACTTTGCCACTGTTTCTTAAAGCTGAAACCGCATATCAATGGACCTTTCACACCAGACCTGGCGCACCCTGTGTCAGATATTGGTGCTGTGGCAGAAAAGGAGGGCTGGCCTGTTGATATCAGAGTTGGTGGGTAGCATTTTCTCTTTCCTCTGCCTTCATCTTTGTGGCATAAATATTGCTGTGATAAGCAGTTGGTCACATAACTGGGGATCTAGTCTTTTAATTACTGCTGCATGGTCTTTGACTTCACTGCAGTGTCATCTTTTCGTGGCCATATGAATTTGCTGGGAAGAGCAGTAGCCACCTGGGCCAGATGTGTGGGTGGTAAGATCTGGGGTAGTTGGAGGGATCTCAAAAGGCAAACAAGTTTTTTTCCTTTTTGGAACCTTTTGAGTGATTGGGTTGACAGGAATGTTACCTGTTGAAGAGCCCTTTTGTTAAAAGTCTGTTGCATGGATTTGTCTATTGTAAAAATCCATCAGAAGCATGATTGTCTGTCCTACCAGCAGCTGGCTCTTGAGCTCCTGGAACACAGTAAAGTTAGTATTTGCTGTCCCGAAGAGCAGGCTTGGGTATTTATATACTGACTTGTGGCGTGGTAACCCCTGAGCTGGTTTCTCAAGTGTTGCTCACTTGGGGAATGAAAGGAATGCAAAGACATTGTAAAGGCCACATCCCAGGTGCATTATATACTCTTTGATAGTGTTACAGATAAGATCAAGAGCAGCTATAACTCAAAGATAATTTACTTTTTGCTGGTAAGCACCAGAATGCTGTCAGGATGGAACAGTGTGTCCTTAGGTGGTCTTCATACTGTAACAAAGGATGCTTTCATTTCATGATTTCTTCCATTTCTTGCAATCTTGATTTGAGGCCTTTCCTGTCTCTGTGGAACAATACCTCTCTGCAGTAGTTTGCTTAACCAAAGTACAAGTAGGTGACACTTGCATCTTGTAAAGCAATAACCAGACTAGAGGCCAGGTAGTGTGATGTGACTGTGCAGCCTCTGTAGCTGGACAAGGAATTGCTTGGAACCACAGTGTATTGCTGGGAGGTGTGGCAGTGTTAGTACCTGAAACTATTTCAGATTCCTTGTCAGCAGAAAAGGTGGCTGTCCCTTGTTTTTTCTGCTGAGGGATGAGTCTGGGAGAAGCTTCCTAGAACAGGGGCTGCAGTAACCACTTCTCTGTTTCTGTCAAACACTACAGGCTTGATTGGCAGCTGCACCAACTCCAGCTATGAGGACATGGGACGCTCTGCAGCAGTGGCAAAACAGGCACTAGCGCATGGATTGAAGTGCAAATCAAAGTTCACAATCACACCAGGCTCAGAGCAGATCCGTGCCACCATTGAAAGAGATGGTTATGTGAGTATGACTGCTCTTTACACTCCTGAACAGCAAGCGTTAAACTCTCTTCCAGACAGTACTTGGGAGTCTGGAGGTAACTAATGGAATGCTCTTAAACTTTGTCTTCATTTATCACTAGAGGTACAGTTACTGATATAGTAAGCAGCTTTGTGTTACTGTGCTTGTGTGTCCTGCCATCACCATGACAGTGTTTTGACCTGCTATCTTTACTACCTGGGCATACAAGAACCGGATTGGAACTGGACAGAGCTGAGACAGTTACCAGGAACTGGGGCCCTGAGGAGATAATAGTATGCATAGTGAGGGATGCCTCATGCTTCTGGGGTTCTGTGGGTGGCCATGGCTGACAAAGGGCTAGCCTGCAATCCAGTTTTCTCCTTTAAGAACAGTTTAGTGTGTGAGCAAGCCCTTTGTTGAAAGGTGGTTCCCATTTTAGACTAGACTTACAGCAAAACTCGTATTTGATTTAAAAGGAGTGTTTCTGTAGAGGAACCATCACCTACTTTCTCCCCTTTTCTGTACAGAAAATTATTTCTTAATTAGTCCTAATATTTAGTACATGTTAGATGCTGTCGCAGCATGGGGACCAAGAGGATGTGGATATGTCCAGACAGTTGCCTCTTCCAACCAAGTCGACAGTCATATCTCTCCTTAACAGCTGCCCTCTTCATCAAATTGTTTGCTGAATGGACTGAACAGGCACACACACACTTCTCCTTATACCAGTTCTCTTCTTACACAGGCACGACACATGCAGGATATTAACCAGACCAGACAGTGCCCTTCAGGCAGGTATCTGCGAGTAGCTGGATTGCTCAATTTGAAATAAGTAGAGAATAGGAACATCATGGCAAGTAATCTTGTGCTCTTCCCCAGTGCTAATTTACAGTTTTGCTGGGATTAAACTCCACCTATTTATAAAAGTGACTCGAAACTTGAAAGTGAAACAAGGAGGGGAATATTCTCAGGCTTGGTGCTTTCTGTTAGAAGACAGGTGTTCTCTTCTCATGAAAGAGCAATCCCAGACTTACTCCAGCCTGTCTGCTAGTAACAAAGTTGTTCTCTGCCCCCAGGCACAAATCCTGCGAGAAGTTGGAGGGCTGGTTCTTGCCAACGCTTGTGGGCCATGCATTGGCCAGTGGGACAGGTAAAGTGAAAGATGGACCTCACTCTAGCTTTCTATCTTTTAGCTCCTGGAGTGCTCTGTGAAGCCAAATGTGATTGTAAATGTAACATGCTGGGAATAAATAAATAAAAAAAAAGTTTAAAAAACCCTTGGCCATAGCTGTGTGATAATCACAGGAGGATAAATGAAAAACTGCAAATTTGTATTGAGCCTTTAGATGAATGAAGCTGCAGAATAGCCACAAGTGTGGCCATACCTGGAAGCTTCTTAAGAGTAGGCAAAAGTGTGGAGATTTGTTACATGTAAGAGGGTGGACTGGAGGTTGTGTGATCCTTTTAAAACACTAAAAGTGAATTGGTCCAGCTTCAATCATTGGAGTGACAGGGAGGAAAATTCCCAATAAAAGGGATGCGAGACATATTCTTGTGCAGCTTTGTCATTGCTAATGGTGAGATGTCCAAAGACAGTGTCCTTAGTTGGTAATTGTTTAGTTTGACACAGCATGGGCTGTGAAAACTATTCCAGGAATTGGTGTCTGACTTGGCTTTGCCCTGTCCTTGGGTTTGATTCTGTGCTTAAGTGAGGAAAATGTGTGCAGGCAGTGATAAATGTTTCCAAAAGATAGTTACTGCTACCAAACCAAAGCTTGGGTATTTTACAGTGAGACATCTAGAAGCCATATTCCCCGTGGATTTGATGAGCATGTTTCCTTCCTTCACAGGAAGGACATCAAGAAAGGAGAGAAAAACACAATAGTCACATCTTACAACCGGAATTTCACAGGTCGCAATGATGCCAATCCAGAGACTCATGCGTTTGTGACCTCTCCAGAGGTAAGAAACAGCCAGAGGGGGCTGTGGAGTAGTTCGGGGGGGGGGGGGGTGCAGGTCTTGGGAGCTA
>JANHGN010008657.1:0-46134 GCA_024605025.1 Megaceryle maxima | reverse complement strand
GCGGACTGGCGACACGGCCGGGCAACCAGCGGGGGGCGGGGGGGGGGGGGGGGGGGGGGGGGCGGGGGGGGGGGGGGCGGGGGGGGGGGCAGGTCTTGGGAGCTAATTCCTCTGCAGAAGAGACCTTGTTTGTACCTTGGTTTGTAGCTCAGCTGCTGGCTTTGAGACCATTAGGCACAGGACTTTCAAATGGAGATAGGGGTAGAATATGCCTTTAAATTTGTCTTTTTTTTTTTTTTTCTTTCAGATTGTGACAGCCCTCTCCATTGCTGGCACTCTAAAATTTAACCCAGAGACTGATTACCTGACAGGAGCAGATGGCAAGAAGTTTAAACTAGAAGCACCTGATGCAGATGAGCTGCCCAAGCTGGTAATTGCTTGGTCTGGAGATGGAGGGAGGGAAGGCTCCTCACTAGTCATGTTTTATATGTAGCAAGGGAACTTTCCTGCACTGGCCTCTTCCTTAGTGTTAAAGCTAGAATGGGTACAGTTGCCTATATTGGCTTGTTCTTTTCTTGTGCTGTTGGGGATGTCTAAGGCTGATTTTCTTTTCTTCCTTGGAAGGAGTTTGACCCAGGCCAGGACACCTATCAGTACCCTCCCAAGGATGGCAGTGGGCAGCATGTGGATGTGAGCCCCACCAGCCAACGCCTCCAGCTTCTCGAGCCCTTCGATAAGTGGGATGGCAAGGATCTAGAGGACATGCTAATCCTCATCAAGGTCAGGGGAGAAGTTGGGGAACACCAGCTGTGACAGACTTTGTTTGAACAGGTGTTTGCACATCCATCACTAGAGGCTTTGGATGTGCCTTGGAGCTATCTGTGACACCCTCCCCTACAACCACAGTGTTATGGGAAGTGAAGCAGGTGTTTCCTTCTGATACTTCTTTCTATTACAACTAAGACTTTTCTCCTTTGGGCTAGTGGTTAGCTAATACCATAAAAAATGAAGCTTCTTATACCATGTCATATGATCCTTCCCGTACTATGCAGTCTGGAAATTGTCCCAGTTATAACCTGCAGCAGGAAGGTGGATGGGTTCTTTAATTAGTATCTCATACCTGACTGTTCTAAGATTAATTTTGTCTGAAATGAGGTCATTAGAAGCTTCTCATTCATCTGTATGTGTGTTCTTTTTCCATTTTATAGAAAGAGAAGTTACTTTGTAATAGTTAAACATTGCATTTCAGTCTCTTAATGAAGACATGGATTTTTCCTCACTGCCTGTGGTGAGTTAAGGGGATGAAAACTTCAGTGATGGGTTCTGAAATGCAATCCTATAGGAGCTGAGCTTTAGGAATATTGCTGATTCTCAGTGGCAAAGTTGCAGGTACTCACAAGGGCCATACTGAGTTGTGCTTGATTTTTTCGCACACATAATTCCTTTGCAAGCACTTTAGGACTTAGCAATTGGAAGGCCATTACCTCTGGTTGGGAATTCTGTTCTTAGAAGCTGAGAAGCTAATGCATATTGTGGAGACTTAGAGGAAACACCTGGCATCTTGCTGCACTCCCCCAACAGGGAGGCTGAGCTGCAGCAGAAAGGGCTTAATTGCTTTTTGTACCTGAAGAACCTGCTGCTGAGGGAGGTGAAGATATGCAAGAGGTGTCATGGCCAAGCTCATTTTTGTAATTTACCCTTTGGAACAGGGGTATTCTTTCTGCCTAACACACAGAGAATTATTGTGTTCTGCCTTAGTCTTGATCCTGTAACTTGTGTGATTGTCTTGAGTTTGTGCCTTTAAAAAGAGATGTGATAATCCTTCATGTTAAAAAGTGTGGAGGAAGAGTCAAGTCACCAATCTATCCTGACATTCTTCTCTTCTATTGCCCTTCAGGTAAAAGGGAAATGCACCACTGACCATATTTCTGCAGCTGGACCGTGGCTTAAATTCCGTGGCCATCTGGACAACATCTCAAACAACCTGCTCATTGGTGCCATCAACATTGAAAATGGCAAAGCCAACTCTGTGAGGAATGCATTAACCCAGGAGTTTGGGCCAGTCCCAGACACAGCCCGTTACTACAAGGTGAGACTTTACCCTGAGGCATCTATTTTAAGGTGAGGTTTATACTTTGGGCAGTCTGTATCAAGACTGGGCATCTCACTCTCCTGCTCTCAAGTGACAGTGGCTGTGAATTCACTCAGCAGTGAGGCTTTTTCTTAGGACTTAATATGATGATGGCAGTTCCTGTAAGAGAATCTCTCCCTGCCTGCTACCAGGAAGAGGGAGGAGGATCTTGTGACCTAGAGGGGACCAGGAATCAGAAGTTCCTTTAGGCACTGCACACTTGCCAATGCATGGCTATCATCAGACTGCAACTAGATCTCAACATCTAGAATGTTTCATCTGTGACTAGTCTAATGTTTAAATAAATTCTAATCTTGTCCCCTTTATTCTTTAAAGAATCATCAAGAAATGTCTTTTCACCCTCTGAATGGCATAGCAGTCATCTCAGATTGGTTCTTCGGTAGACAAAAATTTAAAGTTTCCCCTCTTGCTTTCAGAGGTAGAGCAGGGATCATGGCTGATGTGAACACTGCTCTGACACAGGACCATGGAAGGAAAGGTGGCAGCAAGGGTTTGCTCTGGGCCCCAGGGACAATCCTTCTCAGCTCTTGCTAGTGAAGGATGGTGGTGCCTAACTGCTGTGAAGCACTTAATTCCTTTATTTCTGTTCTTCCTCAGAACTGAAAGGAGCCTTCTGGGAGAAGGTGACATAGCACAGCAGTGCAGCACTGAAACTAGATGCGTGGGTGGGTGTTTATTGTTAATTCTTCACTTGTATTACTGCAGAAATGTAAATCTCTTGTGTGGTTTCTTTTGACACAGAAAATGGGTGTAAAATGGGCGGTTATTGGGGATGAAAACTACGGTGAGGGATCGAGCCGGGAGCACGCAGCATTGGAGCCACGACACTTGGGGGGCAGGGTCATCATCACTAAGAGCTTTGCCAGGATCCATGGTGAGTCATGCTTCCCTGTGGTGTGTGTAAAGCATAAACAGGATGTATTTGGTTTGGGTGGAAGCAGTGTTCACTTTGTCCTAGGGTTTAATGCCTATGGGCAGAAACGGGATCTGCTGACAGATGGCACATTCCTGTTACATACCTAGTTACATAGGCCACAAACAGTGGATATGCTGATTCTGCTACAAAGAGAGTCAGTGTTGCTGGAATACTGCTCAGAGGTGCTGGGCAGCCAGAAGGCAATCCTAATCCCCTGCAGGCTGTTGTTACAAGCATGCCTGGTGGTTTGTTCTCTGCAGAAACCAATCTGAAGAAGCAAGGTCTACTTCCTCTCACGTTCGCTGATCCAGCGGACTACAACAAGATTCATCCTGTGGACAAGCTGAGCATTGTGGGGCTGGCAGACTTTGCACCTGGAAAGGTAACTGTCTGGGTGTCTTATTGTACTCAGGGGGCAGGGAGGTGCTGCTTAGAGGGAGTGGTGTGGAGCTGTGCACTCAGAAGCCTGAAGCAGCACGAGCACCTGTGGGGCAGTGCAGTCTGTCAGCCAGCTGAGGCACTTCACACCTGTAGTCCAGGTGCTAGAGAGAGCAAGTCAGAATCAGATCACACTATTCTGCACAGTTACAAGAAAGCCTTGTACAATATTCTGAATTCCTGGACTTGTTGCCTTAAGCACGAGTGTTCCCTAGAAGGATTGGCAACCATACTTCTGTGTTAAGACCCACTCTAAGCTACAGTTCTCCCTATTCAGCCCTTTAAAAAACATGTAGGAATTTTCCTGTGAGAAGCTTCAGTTGACTTGAAAGAGAAGGGAGTGAAATAAAAACTGTCATCTTCCTTTAGCCTCTGAAATGCATCATCAAGCATCCCAATGGGAGCCAAGAAACAATCATGCTGAACCACACCTTCAACGAGTCACAGATAGAGTGGTTTCAGGCTGGCAGTGCCCTCAACAGAATGAAGGAGCTGCAGCAGAAATCAAGCTAAGTGTGCACAATACACCCAGTGCTCTGGACTCGATTCAGCTCTGGTGTTCTCATGAAAGTGCAATTCCATGCCTACTATTGGAATAATTGTCTGATCAAATGTAACCATAGCTTCCTTTTTGTTATGGTACTTCCTCTTCACTGACACTATGAAAAGGGAGTGCAGCTAGGCTTACTTTTGTCTTTTAAATTCCCCAGCTCCCTTTTTCTATTTTGGCTTAAATTCAGTTGTCCCACAGCTATTTATATTTGGAAATAACCAGCTAAGGTGGGTTTGTCTGCTCAGTTGGTTGTTTTTCTGCCCATTCATTTTACTGATGGCTAAAGAAATAAAATGAAGAATGTGAACCATCTCTTCTGTCATGTGGTGGTATATTCATAATCCTGTTCTTCAGCCCCTCCTTCCCCTGTCCCTGGGAGGGTGGGAAAGAATTTATTGGGGAGACATGAGATGGTGCCTGCCCAATTCTCATTCTGTAAATCACAGCTGTGCACAAAAACACATGGTAAAAAAAAGAGCCTTCAGAGCTGCCTTGCACTGCTTATCCCTTGATGTTAACCTACTGCAAGCTATACTTTTGACTATTGCCACTTCTTCCAACTACATTCCTGTCCAGGGCAACAGTGCCACTACTGCAGCAGTGACAAACCTGTTCTGTGCAAGTGATTTATAGGCTTTCCCAGCATTGTTCAGTAAACTTGTTTCCTCAAGCACAGCTTGTCTTCTCCACAAGGGGAGACTTATATTGAGAAGTACCACAGTAGATCAGCATGTAAAGCCATGCAGCTACCACCTCCCTGCACTCCTGGGAGCTCTGACCCTGTGAAATGGGAGCTGAGCACAGCAGCTACTTCAGAGGCTTCTCCCCCTGCCTGCCCTGCAGGCACTACCCCAGAACAGCCTGTGTGGAAGCCTCCCTGGCTGTTGAGACTTGTAACTCACTTCACTCAAATTTCCACTTACACAAACAGTTGGGGGGTCTTCTGCAAACAGTTTGTTTCCACCATGGCTACACGATCACGTCTGAGCACTACTGCTCTATAGATGTCATTCAGTAAGCTTATTGTCTGAGCAGATGGACCTCAGTTACTATGTGAACCTAAAGAATTCTAGGCTCCCTTTTAATTAGGGCAATGCATGAGGAATAACACTTGAGAATTAAGGGATTCTAACAACACTGCAGGGAGGGTGCTGGTGACTCAGGCTTTGTTTTCACAGTTGGAGGTTAAGCAGACCCACTATCCCAGGGAATTACAGCCCCTTCCTGCCAAATGTGGCTGGCTTTGTATAATTATGTGCAACATCACTCCCTTGGCACCAGGCCCTGCATAGATTTTACTCACTGTTTTGTTCCCCTCTTTCCTTTCACTGCTGTCAGGGAAGGTGATGGGAATTGTTTGTTATTGGCTGTTAGAACACAGCAGAGTGTTGGTCTCGACACTGTCTGCTTTGAAATCCAAGTAGCTAAACTGTAGGAGGCTTTTTTTTTTTCTTCCTGCTAGGCAGGAAGCTAATAGTTTCCCCACAAATTGTACAGGAAGGCAAGCTGTGTGGTTTTCACTATTGATTCCATTTCTGGTATTAACACACCCCCACAAACAAGTATTCAGCTTACTCTAAGCAACCTTGGTCCATTTCAGTTCCTAAGTATGTATTTTCAGTCAAACTCCTGCAAAGTTTAGCTCATTCTACATAAATACAGTCCACCCAATAAAATTATTCCCATTCAGCACAATAAGCAGCCTGTAGCTTTCCACAGTGGTCATCTTCACAAAGCCCAAGTTACTTTTGGGTAAACTACTGTGATCCCAGTTCCCTTTGACTGATTTCATCCACAGGTTAAGTTCCCCTTTTTAACAAACATTACTACCACTTACCCTCCCAGCAGCAGCATTTTCTAGGTCTCCAGAGTACCACACCTCAAGTCTTTTGCCATTTTCTTCTCCATTTACTGTCAAAAGAAGGGCAGATTTCTACCCCTCTGAGATAAAGCTTGCAGACCAAGGAAGCAATACTTGACAGGCATTCCCTCCTGCTTTCACCCACTGATGCCAACTACCTTCTTCATTCAGGCAAGTAAAGAACTCCCCAGTTTCCCCTCCAGGGCAGAGGACCAAAGCTCCAGCTGAGGGTGTTGCTGCTGCGTTCAAGGCTTTTTGTGCTTGTAAATTCACTTCTACAGATCAGTGGAGATGTTTCTTGAAAGCGCCTGTCTCAATCTGGCAGGCTGGAAGCTGAAGGGGATACAGAGAATGGCAGGTCTAATTTCTCATTCGGCTTCAGAAGAGCAATGAGCACCAGCAGGATCCCATTATTGCCCAAACATCCACCGGAAAGACTTTCTGTGGAGTAGGCTCTGATTGCAGCTAGCTGTTTGTCCACCATGACAGGAGGCCCAGGCCTGGCTCACTGATAGATCCCTGTTCACAGAGAGAAGAAGAGCATGTGCAATTGTGAACTGCGTAGAGAATACATGAGTAAATGTATAAAAATATAAAAATCTCTACCTGCTGTGTTATGAATGAGGCACTTGCTTTTTTCCCCTATCAGGGCCTGCCCAGCACTTGTCCAGACTCCTTTAAACCTCCTCAACACTGCACCAACACTTCGAAAGCAATTGCTTGCCCATTACACCTCCTGACTATTCCAACATACTTCAGCCAAGAGAAAATAGAGATTTCACTGGTTTAAATCCATCTGTCTCTTGCATTATACACAGGTGTGTCTTACACTAAACTGCTGCAAGAGAAAGGCTGTGTAGCCACTGCGTAACCTCAATGCAGTTCTCCCAGCTCTGTGCTCATTCTATGTTCACCCCTACCTGCAGATCCTGCACCCACAGCCTGCTTTAAATCAGCCTCACAGGTAGAACTCTGTCAACCACCACAAAATGAAAACACCCAGCAAACCCAGCATCACTACAAGAACAATCTTGTTTCCCCACTTTTCTGCTCCTTTCATTTTGTGACTCTTTGCTTCACAGTCAGCCTAAAGCAGGCAGTTCCCCAGGAAAGGGATGCTATTTTAGACACAGCATAAACCACGATGTTCACAAGTCTGTATGAATGATGTGCACAGTTACCACAAGAGTGTAGGGTGCCTCTTTCTTCTGGACTTCTTCTGTGGCATTTGAAGTGGAAGCCTCTGCAGAGCTCGGACCTGTTGGTGATGTATCAACAAACGTTTCATCCACAACTCGGAAGCGGATCTCCTCCCCAATGTCCATGTAGAGGTCATGGGCTCCTTCTTCTGTCTCATATTCCCACACCCACACCTGCTCCGCTTCATCACTGGCCACACCAAGGATTAAGGATGGAACAGTCAGTATTCTGCCTGACAGATCACTTTCTGACAGTTTTGGGAATAGACACAATTCAAAGCCTTTTCACAATTATTTCTCAAACTGCAACACACTGTCCTAGGTCTGTGCAATTTGCGCAGCCTGAGACCCTTATCTTGTTTCTGATTTTCCTGCTTCAAGGTGTATATTACTGAGTAGAGTTGGGGCTACCCCCAGCCCCCAACAAAAAATACCTCCAGAAAAGCAAACCCCCTCAAACCCAAAAAGACCTCGCCTACCACCATTAGGTACATTGGACACACCATATATCTACACACTACATGATGCGGTAAAACCAGCCTTCTGTCTTCAGCAGTGGCCAAGACTAGAGGCAAGGATTACAATGCGGGTGTTTGCGGGACACAGGCATTCATTTCTATCGGTGGGCACAATGATCCTGCAAAACCTAATAAGCACGAGGCCTGTCTAGTTGTGATAACAGTCTGCGGGACATGACCGACACAACGGCTTAGCTTCTGCCACTGAGCACCTTCATTGTTGTAGTAGTGAATGCCTGTTGGGCCAGCACTGCACAATCTTTTGAAATGAAGTAGGAAAGTTGATCAAAGGTGATCAAAGGATACAACTTAGCTGGCTGCTGCAGGGATTCTGGTGGGATGACAATATCATCAAAGAATCCAATAGAAACTGTGGAGAAAAGAATCTGATTAAGACTAAACTGATTCTTTACAAATGATGTATGTACCACAGCAATTCCTAAAATGCATTTCTAGACTCATTCTCCTTCCTCTTTCAGCAAGGACATCTGAGATCATGTAGGAATTATTCTTTGAGCCACAATGCTCAATTTCAGGCAGCAGCAAAGCAACCACTCAGCTGAAAGTACATACAGCAACAGAGGGCACAGTGTTCTTGCCCACTGGGACAGGAAAATGTTGTTTGGAGCAGGATTGGAAATTAAAGTGTTCTGAGTAACGAGTCAGATGCTATAGAGGTCTGTGACAGAAAAGAGCTGACAAATCACAGATGCAATGTGTTAAATAAAGATCAATATAACATTAGAACAGCCCACACCTCCCTCTTAACCCTTCCCGATGTTGAGTATTATCAGAGAGTGGACCAAATTCAGCAACAAATGCATCCAAAGTAATCTTACTGTCTTAATTTAACAACTGAGCAGAGGAGCTCGCTTGCATGGAATACTCCCACAAGAAAGGAAATCAACTCATCAATTATGCATTCCGTGAATCCGACAGGACTTTGTGCTCACAAAGACATTTTCCTGCCATGTTTTCAGGTCCAGGAAACTATCATGAATTTGCACAGAATTACAGGGAAGATATCCAACCAACACAAGCCAAGACTATCACTTAAAAAAAAAAAACCAAAAACACACCAAACCCAAAAAAACCCAAAAAACCAAAACCCAAACAAGATCTGTTAACTGAAGCGAGAAAATTAATCCAGTCTACACTCCAGATGGGCTTGCCCGTTCCTCTTGGGCATGCACATGAATGACATGAAAATGCACATGAAAAGGGAAGGGGGGCACAGACAAAACCACTGAGGGCAGGGGGAAGCTGCCAGGCCCAAACTACCAACCACCCTCAAGCCAGAGTAGCTCTAGAGGCCAGTGACAGCCGTTAATGAGCCCACACACTGCACTGCACAACCTGAAACCACAGTATCTCAAAAGACCCAAGAGCTCTGCAGCTCTTATCTTTAAAAGTTGTGGTTTACCATGAACACCATCCTGACTGCAGCTCTTAATTTGTCCAATCAGAATCTCATCCAGGAAGGGATGGAAGACCACGTAACGGAAATGCACTTAAAAGAAAGCAGATTAATGTTATGATCATGTTAGTGAACTATAATCCTTCCACAGGGTGGCAGCCATTAAAACAAAATCCCACATCCTATATACCCTCTAAAATGCTTCCCCAGTTGTTTTTCCAGTTTCCTTACAAGCACTGATTAGATAGAAAAACAGGCATAAGAGTTCTGATTCCCAACTGTTTTGTACCAGTTCTGACAGCAGTTATCAGCACTGCCCTGTTCCCTGCTCTTCAATCCTGCAAGAGTTTAAGCTCACAGAATGAAACTGTAAAATGAAGAACAGGGAGCAGGGTCTCTGCTTACGTCACAACGTGAGCATTCCTGCACAGTGTTCCAAGACCAAGAGTATCCACTGAAATTATACCTTCCCTTAATACTTCTGCTCCTTTTGACTTTGTCAGCAATGCTTTATTTTCTTTCACTGACATATTTGATACCAAAATATTATCAAATAAGATTCTCTAATGCAACTAGATTTTTCATTCAGATTACATCAAATGTTTCTAACCAAGCATTTTGCATTTATAAGAATGCTGTACTAAGACAATCTTAGCCAAGCAATATTTATGAGCAATTGAATGTCATTTTGGCTGTCCATATTCAGTGCTCCTTTTTTACATAAAATCAGGCAGCACATTAAAGAAAGAATTATTATCAGACACGGCAGGGTTTATCAAAGCGGATTTTTTTTTCCAAACTCAGAGAGAATACAGTCTCTTGTTGCAGTTCAAGGAGTAATTCAAAGTTAAGAAGCTGAATGGAGATTAAAGCAAGCAGGAAAGCCTGCCATCCTCTTTCTGTATTAGAGAAGCTGTTATTTGTAAGGAACGAGTTCTATTTTGAGTTAAAACTTAAACAAGAGAAGCCACATACAGTCAGTCCAGTTCCCTTCTAACAGGAAGCATTTCATTTGCTCAAGCTATGCTTCCACATTGGAAACTGAAAAATGCTTCTCTTTACAGTGTAAAGAAACTTATTCTAACTTTACAAAAAAAAAAAAAAGCTTTTATACATTTACTTGCAATTTTTACTCAGACAGATTTGTCAAAAGTCAAAGTAAAGAAAATATTCATTTATTTAAAAAAGTGAATCAAAATGTATGCTAAGCCAGATCTGTCTACATCTCAAGCAAAAGCAGCAAAGCTTCCAGCTAGGAAAATAGCATCAAATGCTGTGCAAATGTTCTATGCAGAAACATGTTTCGACAGTCTAGCTATGAAAAGTAAGCTTAAAAAAAAAAAAAAATTCACACTAGAGAAACTTAACAATTAATAAAGCTTCTTTTCTACATACTGATTTCCAGTAATTTCAAATTAAATTAACCCCTTCCTTACTCCACACCTATGGCTCTAACTGTAGAACAGAGATGGACTGCTGGGGAATGCAAACAGGACTGGCTATTTAAAGCTGTATTTGTGCCCCAAAAATGCAAAGAGAATAAGAGACTTTTGTCATATTCTTCTCACTCTCTTAACAGAACCAGAGTTAAGGCTGCAGTAAGTTCCTTTCAATTTACTTTCCCTAAATATTGAACTTGGTTTACATTTCCAGATCACTGACCTTCGGAAAAACTATGTAACTGAGGACAAGCACGTACCTTTGGTATGTGAGGCACCATCTCCAGGGAATATGTATGAATCTTCCAGCTTTGTGATATCATACAGACAAATGCAGAGGCCGACATTGTACACAACCTACTCAAAGACAAAAACAACCAAAAAGCAATAAATCAAGCAACTGTCCAGGTTAAATCAAGCAAACTATCGAATTTATACATTCTGCACACCTTTTCAAAAGAAGACAACAAAAGGGTGGCAAGATGGCAGGGAGGCTGTTCTGGTACACTCCCTTCAACAGCCTCACTCCTAAACATACTGCATTGTTGGGGAACCCCTGAGTTACCCGAGTGTTACGGGAGGACACATTTTCATTGACACTGGAAAGAGCACTGCTACAAACAGAAATCCCTGAAGTAACTGTGAGTGCTCAGACAACTTGACCTGCCAAGACAGCTGCCCACCAACATCATTCACCATCCCCTCAGCTTACCACTTCTTGCTACACTCTCAGAAGCCTCTAGGCTTGTCTTTGTCTTAAATGATATTAGCTCTGTGGAGAGATGAGAGCTCTTGGTTTCTCTGCTACTTCTGAGATGGCCTACCAGTGCCATTTGAGGCACCTACCAGTCATCAGTGGATGAGGAAAGACTTTTGCTTTTCATAAGCTGTGTGTATAATCTGCTATTCGCAACCCTCAATCACTTCAGGTTGCTCTTTTGAGCTCCTTGCATGCTCACAGGGTGCACTTTGAGTTTTGCCCCTGTCTTGCACTGAAAGCCATATGCTAATCACAGTCCCAGGGGCTGCACAGGGAAACCGTGACCTCCTGGTCTACAACACAACACTTTTCCGTATCCTGCAGCAAACAGCAACCTCTTAGTACCACACTGTTATTTCAAGTACTAAGCACAGATGAAGTCAGCTATTAACACCTTCATTTCGCTTCCAGTTATTACCATTCTACATTTATTTACATTGTCTTTCTTAAATTCCCCTGCAGATGGATTACTTCACGTTTTTCAGAGTGTGTTTTGGATTGCTACTCTACACACAATACCAGAAGCTACCTTCACTTTCTTCTGTGCTTCTCTGCCCCACCTGGTGTCTCAGTATCTGCCCTATCTATCTCAGGTATGAGCCTTTTCTACTAAGTCCCCTTTGAGATGATACATGGCTGCTTCTTTGTTTAACATTTATGATATTTCAGTTGCTGGGGGTAGCCTTCACATCTAAATTATTCTGATACCTCTCCCACACATCTCACAAGGAACAAATAAAAAGAAGGAATACTCGGGGATGTTATGACACCTCCATCAACCTATACACAAACCATGCTTTACCTTATTGGCCAATTTCTTGTTTAGCTCTTCAGCAATGGATTCATTCAGTTTCCTTTCAAACTGCCAGGGAGGAATTCTTACTGTGTCAGTCATCTCTACCAGGACAAACATGGTGGCGGAGAGCACCTCAGAGGAAAGCAAAAAAACACTTAACAGCCTCAGGAACCGCAGCACTGCAACGACAACCAAGACCCTCAACAACTGATGCGCGGTGGGCCTCGGAAACCACACCAATGTCTTGTACGGGCGTCAGTGGGGCAGCACCCCGGCTTCCTCAAAAAGCCGCGGGGTGGGGAAGCGGCGAGGGAGGTTTAAAGCGGCCGGGAAGGGGGGTGGGGAAGATAAGGAGGGAGAATGGAAGAAAGACAGGCAACCGCTGTCGTGAGGGGAGGGGGCAGGAAGTGTGAAGGAGTAGAGCACCAGTCGCGCCGCTCCACAGCCGGGAGCTCGGCAAGCAGAGCGGGCGAGCCAAGCGCGAGCAGGCGGCGGACGGACCCGTTCGGCCCGGTTGGGCTGCAGCCACTCCCTCACCCACCTGCTGCGCGCGTTTCCCTGCGCGCTCTCCCCGGCCTCACGGCACTTCCGGCACCTCAGCCAACCACGGCCCGCTGGGGGGGAGCCGGGCGCCCTGATTGACGCGAGGGAAAAGTGCTCGCGGGACGCGATGATGGAGCTCTTCGCGCACGCGCTCTGGGCGGCGGCGGCCATTTTATCTCTCCTCAGGGCGGGGCGGGAGCTGGGGCCGTTTTCGTTTGGGTTGCGTTCGACCACTCTGGCTTGCGGGGGCTTTTGGTGGTGCCTGTCCAGGAGGTTGCTTAGGGTCGATAGGAATATGGAAGGGCCCTTAGCAATCTTGTTGTCTGAAAAAGCAGATTCGTGGCCCCGTGTGCAATGAGTCCAATTCTCACACGCCCAGCAGAGACATCGCTGACTTATTTCAGAGGTGCGCAAGCCCGGGGGCTTGGTGGTTTCCCACAAATCAAGCAGACCAAACAAAACTCTCCGTGTTGCATCTATTACAAAGTTAGTGATTTACAAGCCCACCCTGCTAATGATGATTGGTTAGTAATTTGCATAGAATTATAATGCTGCTGACTCCATACTTCCACTCCTGTGCATGCCCAGTCTTCACCTGGGCAAGGGTCCTTTTGGCCTATGGGCATGATTCTTAGTATTACAATGAAGCTAACGGACTTCAGGCGAGCACTAATTGTTGTTTAGCTGACAATATAGAATTACATAAGAATAATATCGTCTCTAATTCCATTTAGTTTATATGTTTTCCAGGGTGTTCTCCAAGGGCAGCCAGTTGCTGATTAAAGGTTCTTAGACTGATCAAAGGGCCTAACTAAATTCATAAGCAATGTCTGGGTGGATAACATTTTCCCCCTTTGAGACTCATATAAATATGTTTTAAATTAATTTCATTTTAGAAACTTACAAATACACTTTGAAGTACATTGAAAAGTCACACATAGCATACAAAGGCTAATAAGGCTACTAGTTATCACATCACTATTCTCTTAACCTGTGAACTCACACCTAGGAATCAGTTCGTCAGCCATCTCCATGCTTCTTCAAATCCCAAAGAGGTATCATCCTTTTGGACCTCACGTGATACTCTGTTTTGTTTCCAAATTTCATTCACATGCGTATTAATTCTTCCACTCTGGTCAAGGTACACAGAGTGGCTGGTATTAATCACTGTGCACACTCCTCCTTGAGAGTTCAGTAACATGTCTAAAGCCATCCTGTTTTGAGTGGTTATTTCAGCAATTTCTAAGACCTTTTGTTATAAAGCAATGATAACATCCATGGTTTTATTTGCTACCTGTTCCCCAAGTGCGGAGATGTTTACTATGGCCTTTGCTAATTCACTTATTGCTGGCCAAGGAATAAACCATCTGACAAGTGAAATTTTGTGGGTACATACCTTTCAATCATTTTGAGTTGAAGACTGCAATTCCAAGATTAAGATCATTTTTCCTGGTTCCCTCTAGCTATCTGACTTATGTAAATGTGAAAAAAAAAAAAATCACCTCATCCTCCTCAGTTTTTAGAAAGGTGGCATGCTTAAGTGCCAAACACTATCAATGTTATCCTTAAAAAAAAATACAAGAAAATCTCCCCTTGTATGCAATCTAAATGTAAAATTGATTCAATATTAGTCCAAGTACAGTTCATTTAGCTCTGCATATTTCAGCTTCAAATGCTGAACTTGTTCAACTTTCTATGTCTCTGCGGGGGCCGCTTTTATCTGGGTGTAGTGAATCCAAGTATCAATCCCCTGAAGTTCCATAGCAGTGTTTGTTGTCAGTAGCACAAGATAAGGTCCCTTCCACTTTTCTACCAGAGGCTTCTCTTTCCAGGTTCACAGATACAGCTGCTCCCCAGCTTCAACGGATGTTCTGGTGCGTCCAGAGGTACAGGAGCTCTCAGTTGAACATACCTATGGAGAGAAATGAGAACTCTTGATGCAGACAAGAAATAATCACTCAAAATCTGTTTGCCCTTAAGTTGCATTTGGCTTTCTCTCCCCATTAAATTTACAGGCTAAGGTTTCCCACAGCAAATCTCAAATGGTCTAACTCCTCTAACCCCGGGGGTTATTCTAGTTCTCAGTAATGATAAAGGCAAAACTTGTATCCACGTCATATGGGTCTCCTGACACAACTTTCCAATCTTCCTTTTTATTGTCCGATTCATCCTTTCTACTTTTCCACTAGATTGCGGTCTCCATGGAATATGTAAATCCCACCTAATTTGTAAAAATCTTGACATCTCCTAAATTATTTCTGCAATGAAATGAGGTCCCCTCTCTGAAGAGAACCCTTTGGGTACCCCAAACCTTGGTATAATTTCTTTTAGCAAAATTTTTACCGCCTCTCTCACCTTATTGGTGAGACATAGGAACACCTCAGGACATCCTGAAAAAGTATCAACAATTACCAACAAATAGTGTATCCATTACATTTAGGTAATTCAGAAAAATCAATTTTCCAGTATTCCTCAGCTGTAAAACCCCATTTTACCTCTCCAGGAGGGGGTCTCCTTTGAAATTTAGGAATATTTCTGATGCAAATTTCATGCTGTGTAACACTATTATCAATCAGCATCATACTGATTCCCAAAGCGTATCTTTTCACTGCCTCAAATAGAGCTTCAGTTCCCATATGTGTACCCTTATGGGCTCGTTCCATTAATTCCTTCATTATTTGCAGAGTTACAACACACTGTCCAGTTGGGGTTACCCACCATCCTTGAGCAGTCTGTATATATTGCAATAATTCACCCAACTTCTCTTCTTTCTCTGTATATTTAGGGGTGTTGATTTTTAAAGTTCTTTCTGGAACTAAGGATGCTACAGTTCTTGATAGAGCAATTTTTTTTGCAGCCTCACCTGCCTTTTTGTTTCCTCTAATTACATCAGTCTGCCCAGATGGATGTGCTTTGCAGTGTATCACTGCTATTTCTCCAGGTTTGTTAAAAGCCAAGTAATTTCATAATCTCTTTACTGTATTTTATGGGATTCCCTTGTGATGATAACAGGCCTCTCTCATTCCAGATTGCACTATGAGCTTCTATTAGTCCAGAAGCATATCCTGAGTCAGTATATTAGCCCACTTGCTTTCTGATGGTTCTAGTGCTTGGGTTAAAGCAATTAATTCAGCTTCCTGAGCAGATGTGTTCACTGCCAGTGGGTTTGCCTCTATCTCTCCTTCTAGAGTGACAACAGCATATCCAGCCTCCCATTTTCCCTTAACTATGAAGCTGCTTCCTATCAGTAAACAGCTCCCAGTTGGGATCCTGTAAAGGAGTATCCTTCAGATCTGAATGACTGGGTATATCTGCTCAATAGTTCGTAAGCAATTATGTGCCAATTCTTTTTCATGTAAGGGTAATAATGATGCTGGATTTGGGGTACCAGACAGTTTCATTATTATATCATCTTGTTCGAGCAGGACTGCTTGGTATTGTACCATCCTGCTGAGACCTAACTAGTCATGTCTTTTCTGCTCCAGTACTGCTGCAACTTCATGAAGCACATAACAGGAACTTTCTGTTCCAAGGTTGGTTTTTGTGCCTGTTGTAGCAACAACACAGCAGCTGCTACTGCTCTCAGACATCCCAGCCATTCAGATCTTACTTTCTCTAACTATTTTGAAAAGTAAGCTACCAGTCTTTTCCCGTCTCCCAAAATTTGTACAAGCACTCCCAGCACCTGGTGTCCTCTCTTGTGTAAATAAAATTTAAAAAGTTTTGTTAAATTAGGGAGGCCTAGAGCAAGAGAACTCATGAGAGCAATTTTTATTTTATCAAATGCCTTTTGGCACTCTGGGGTCCATACCAGTAACTCTTCTGGTCCTCTAAAAGCTTCATACAAAGGTTTAGCCATTAATCCAAAATTAGGTATCCACAGACAACATTATCTGGCCATTCCTAAAAATACTCTGAGTTCTTTGAGTTAGGGGGGCAATTTGGCAAATCGCCTCCTTTCTCTCAAATCCCAGTTTCCTTTCTCCTTAGTGTGTCTCAAATTCAAGATAAATCCCATTTCTCTGTATAAGCTGTGCTTTCTTTTGTGACACTCTGTATCCTGCTAGCCCCAGAAAGTTCAATAAGCTGATAGCTGTCTCTTTGCATTCTTCAACGGTGTCTGTTCCCAGCAAGATACCATCTACATATTGTAGCAAGGTAGTAGTGGTCTTCTTACCTTGCCACACTGCAGTTCTTTGGCCAGTATGTTACCGAAGATTGTAGGACTGTTTTTGAATCCTTGGGGGAGCACCTTCCAGCACAACTGCATTTTGCATCCTGTTGTAGGGCTTTCCCATTCAAAGGCAAATAGCTTCTTTGTTTCTTCCAGGAATGCAAAAGAAGGCATCCTTTAAGTCCAGTACTGTAAAATAAACATTCAAATCAACTATTGCTGTTAAAAAAGTGGAAGGATTTGGCATCACTGGATATACATCAGTCACTATTTCATTAATAGCTCTCAGGTCCTGTACTAAATGGTATTCCTGTGAATGTGGCTATTTAATAGGCAGAATCAGAGTATTATATTCTGAATGACATCCTTGTAACAGTCCATATTTTAGAAAATTATTGAATATAGGTTCCAGTCCAACACAGGCTTCCAATTTCAAAGGTTATTGTTTTCTTTTTACTGGCTTCGCTCCTAGCTTCAGTTCCATTCTCACCAGTTCTGTTGATTTGGCCAGTCAAAAGGGAACACTGCATTCATGATTTCAGAGGAAATTTCAGTTTGGCTTTCTTTATCCCCAGCATCTTTTGTCTCTGATAATTCCTGTAACATATATATTTGTGCATCCCAGGCATTATTTTGTGGAATAGGTACTCAAATTTTGTCTTGATCAAAAGTTATCTGTGCCCCCAACACATTTAACAAATCCTTTCCCATCAGAGGTAATGGGCATTCTGGCATATACAGAAATTAATGCTTAAGTATTTTATTCCCAATTTCACACTTAATTGGATAAAAAAAAAAGTCTGACCTTCCGTGTTCCCTTGGCACCAATCACTGGCATAGAAAACTTGCTCATAGGTCCTTTATAAGTATTTAATACAGAATACATTGCCCCCATATTGACTGAAAAATAAACTGTCTCATTCCCCAGTTTAACTCTAACCAGGGATTTGGCTGGGGAAACTAATTTCTCAACCCCTGGTCCCTGTCAGTCTAAATCTTCCATACCAATCATAAGCAAATCTGCCTCCTGAACAGGAACAGACAGGGGTGTCCATGTTGCTGATTGTCTCTGGGCATTTGTTTTTCCAATGTCCCTTTCTTTTGCAAATCACACACTGATCCTTTTCCAGAGGGGTTCTATTTCCCATATTTCCTCCTGCTCCTCACCCCCTTCTATGCTCCTCTTCTCCAAGAGGAAATTTGTGCCTGGGCAAAAGCAGCTGCTAAAATTGCAGTGCTTTGCTTTCTGTCCAGCAATTTCTGTTTCTCCTTCTTCTCCAATTCTTTCCCGTAATTGTATACTTCGTACACAATCTCTGTTAACTGAGACACTGACATTCCAGACATGCCATCTACTTTCTGCAACTTTCTTCATATAGCTGGCACTGACTGTCCCACAAAGTAGTAAAAGTCACTTTTTTAGCTTCATAGTCTCTCATTCTCCTCCCAAGCTCTTTCCAGGACCATTCTCTTTCCTCAAGCTGAAGCAAAGTATTCAGCAACACCTGCACATCTCTCCAGTCTGGATTATGATTTTCAAGTATCATTTTAAAAGACCACTATCTCTGGATTTTCCCAATAAGACCCAAGCAGACTCCTTCCCACTAATTAAGTCTGAGGTTGAAAAGGGAACTTACAGGCTCCCCATCTGATCCTACTGAATCCTACTGCTTGACACAGCAGAGTCTGAATCACAAGATTATGTTGTGCATGAGTTCTGCTTGCAATGGGAGTTAAGCTTTTCAACATTCTTTTCCCTACCATTGACAACACTATCCTGATCTCTATCTGGAGGAACCAACAATCACACATCCTCTTCCTCATCCTCCACTTTCAAACTTTTTTTCCCAATACTACAAGCAGAACAACATCGAGTCAATTTCTTTCCCTCCTCCATCATCATTAATATGTTTGAGTCAGATACCAACAATTTACATTTCTTCCTTGTTTCATGATCATTTCTTAAAGCAAAAAGGAAATCCACATATGGGATTCCATCCCATTTATTCTGCCTTCTGCAAAACAACATAAGTTGCAGAATTGTATTATAAGTCAAAGACCCCCATTTCTGGCCATTTTTCCTCGTCCTCCAATTTATACTGCAGCCACCATTAAGTGTAATATTCCCTTAATTTTTTCTTTGTTAGAGGATCCCCACTAAACTTATTCCAACGTTTCAGGATGCATCCTTATGGGGAGCAAGGGCAAACCTCTGCAGGTTGTCCTATCCCCCATCTTGCTCCCATACTGATACTCAAAAATAATATTCTTACTACCTGTGCTTTCATGCACTCCTGTTGTCACTGTCCAAATGTGCAGAAAGCTTAGGAAATACCTTAAAAAATACCTTTACCAAATACCTTTATCAGTACCTTTACCACATGCACAGTTTAGAAAATACCTTTGCCTATTATTACCTCATGCAGTATCTCTTTATCACACATTGCAGCTTTGGGTTGCTTACCCACACCGGATGGGGAGATAACTCACAGAGTCCTCCAAACAGCAAGTCAGTGTGCACTTGGAGTCCACAGAGCAGATTCTTCCCACCGGCAGCCAGCAGGACGACCTGGGCAAGGCCTCACAGTTGTCCCATCTGGGTCACCAGAAAACTGTTGTCTGAAAAAGCAGATTCGTGGCCCCGTGTGCAATGAGTCCAATTCTCACACGCCCAGCAGAGACATCGCTGACTTATTTCAGAGGTGCGCAAGCCCGGGGGCTTGGTGGTTTCCCACAAATCAAGCAGACCAAACAAAACTCTCCGTGTTGCATCTATTACAAAGTTAGTGATTTACAAGCCCACCCTGCTAATGATGATTGGTTAGTAATTTGCATAGAATTATAATGCTGCTGACTCCATACTTCCACTCCTGTGCATGCCCAGTCTTCACCTGGGCAAGGGTCCTTTTGGCCTATGGGCATGATTCTTAGTATTACAATGAAGCTAACGGACTTCAGGCGAGCACTAATTGTTGTTTAGCTGACAATATAGAATTACATAAGAATAATATCGTCTCTAATTCCATTTAGTTTATATGTTTTTCAGGGTGTTCTCTTCTTCAGGGGCAGCCAGTTGCTGATTAAAGGTTCTTAGACTAATCAAAAGGACAGCTAAATTCATAAGCAATGTCTGGGTGGATAAGAACAAGGTGCCCTGTGTGGGGCTGCTCTGTACCTCCCCCCTCCGCCCCCCCAGATGTCTCTCCAGGCAGTGGTTGCCATCATTTATCATTTTTGTAAGCTTCAATATGAAAGTTTGAACCTCTCTGAGCCCCTGTACTGCTGTTTGCATACCTATACAGCAAACACAGGCAGGTTCATAGCCCCTTTGCTCCTGGCAGGTATTCTTCACAGCATCAATGACCCAATACTTAGGCCAAGGTTATTATCAGGTATAAATTTACATCACACAGAGGCAGAATAATTTATTCTGAGTGTTACTTAAGGAAAAAAAAATTCCCCATGGTATGATTTTGCAGGCCTTGGTGCATTCTGCAGTGAGGTAAGCAGCATGAGGGATGGTAGAAACAAGGGGGTGTGCTAATGTTGAAATTTGTTGGGTAAAATGAAAGGAGGTTATTTGAAGTGTGTTTAAAAAAAGATTTTCCAGGAGAAACAAACATCACTGGCTGACAGTCAAAACTGCACTGTCAGAATAATGTCTTTGATGCAAAGGCTAAGTCTGTCAGCCCCCACACCCCCCAGCAGCATGTAGTGGGACAGTAATGAGTGTTTCAGATAAGAAATCATTAAATGTTGAGCTGTCTTGGAACAGGAAGGGGAAAATGAGGTTGAAAATACCATGGCTAGGTCTCATTAACAAGATACCTGTCTTGGCCAAGCAGTTTCTGATCTCTTCACAATTACTCCTGTTTCACCAGGATCTGTTGGGTTGTCTTGGTTTTGTGTTTTTTAATAAACATGGCTGGTCTGCACATGTTTGGCATGTTTGTATTAAATGGGGGGCGCAGGAACAAGTTTTCCCCCTGCCACCTGAGAAGAGCAGCATCGTTCTTGCAGCAGCATCTACTATCTCAGCAAGGAGCTCTGCTGCCAGCACAGCGGACGCTGCTCTATCAGAACACCTCAACCCAAATCCCCAGCATTTCTTGCTCTTCTCGTCCTACTTCAGAGAGCCTTACAAAGGCTCCTTTCTCCTGTGCTACAGTCACGGCTGCACTAATCTTGGCGTGGCACAGTTTTGCTGGCACACATGCCGCACCCCTTGCTGTTCTGTCCTGGCCTCACGCGGGTCTAGCAGTGCAAAGTTTGACCTTTAGCTGGAGTGCAGGTTTTGCGGGTATCTGTAGCTACTTTTTCAGAAGAGAGGATAGTTCCTGACCCTGTCCCTCTTCTGATGGCAGGTGAAGAAATAGCCTCGGTATCACACAAGGAGGTAGAAGTTAAGACACTGCTGATGTTGGCAAGGTGATTGCTCTGGGTGCTTTTGTATAAAAGAACTGTAAGGTTAAATAGGGGCAGGGGTTCAGAGGAATAGTAGGATGAATGTCTGGGAGAATGTGGGAGGTTGAGAGAAGTGGATTTGGACAGAGTCCTATCACACTACCATTTCTAGTCCATCCTTGAGCTGACATTTTTCATGCTTCCAAAGCTATGCCTCATCAGAGGCTGTTGGGTGCCCAATACAAAGCAGTTGCATCTCCCTTCAGCTTGATCCAGAGCCCCCAGGAAATAGCTGTGTGAGCAGTGGGGTCTGCGAGGTCTTGCTTCATACTGGCTTGTCTCATAACAGTTTGGTCTTCAGTGTCTCATAAAGTGCAGGCATCAAGCAAGCTGTTCTAGAGTGGGGATGCGCAAAACCTCTCTCTCCTGTTATCAGTTCTGTGATCATCAGCAAGGGCTGAACACTGCAGGCTGTTCCTGCAGGATGACAGGATTCCTCTTCCCTATGCAGCCTCATATTTTGGTGAAACCTGCAGGTACTTTAATACTACTCAGGGGAAAACAAATTGAAAATGTATGGGGAGAAAGTGGGTGATGGCAGTGTCAGATGAGCTTCATTGCCTTAGATATCAGCCTACAAACTCCAACAGTGCTGAGTCTGACTGGAAATTTCTCAGCCTCCACCAGTAACCTCACAGGCTGTGGAAAGTGCTTTCCAGTCTCAGCCTTTGTGGGTAACCCCCACCCTGATCCCAAGTGGTGTGTGCTGGGGCCTTCGTACACATGATAGATGTTGCTCTGTTACCACCTAGGTTTCCTCCCTGGAGGAATTCCTTATTCCATAAGCACCATCTCCAACATAAAAATACAAAGGTGAAACTTTGTCCTGTAAACCTGGGTGGTGTCTCAACTTGGCTGTTGATAGCACTTGGAATTGCACTGTTTAACGCTGCAGCTGAGGTATCTCAATGTTGGAGCTTGTGTGAACAGCCTCCTTTTGCTGAGTGGTCTCCTTCTGTCCCAGCGGTACTGACACAGTGACTACCCATGAATCTGCAGCACCTGTACACACCTTTTCATACATAACCAAAAAGCCTCTTGAGTCTCTCTCAGCAGTACTGGGGCTTTTCCTACATTTGGGAGTTTGAATCTCAGTTGCTGGGTTTTTCTGTTACTTCAGCTGCTGGAATCCAGGGATTACATGAGCGTCTTTCTGTCAGTAAGAGAAAATCACAGACATTTCTCATTCTTAAGATTTTACAGGGAAACTGGAAAATACTTATGAAGTTACCTGAAGGCTTAGAAACTGGGAGGAAAATGAAAGGAACCCTCAAATTGTTTTAAGATCTCTTCTCCCCCCACATCCCCATGGCTGTTGGGGAAAACTGGTTCATAGACATTGGAGGATATGAGTAGTAATTTGCATCTAGACTGTTTTGGCCCTCCTTTGATTGACTCCAAAGGAATTATGTCTCTTCTCATGTACAAAGTCCTCCACGCTCATGCCTTTGCTTCTGTCTCTGCAGGCATCTCTGGCACCCCCACTCCCACTCTCTGTTTGATCAAAGCTTCCCCTCTTCTCCTTTTATCATTTTTGCATGCTTTAGACTCTCAGCCTCCTCTGCTGCAGTGCATGCCCAGAGCCACCTCCCAGTCAGACATACTGCAACTTCCCCAAGCTTTTTCCATCAAGAACCTTTAGTGACTATGTGGGAGAGTCAGGTTCTGATGCTCATCTCCTCTGTTCAGTTTATGTGATTTAACACATGCAGCTGGACACAGCTAACCTTGGTGTGCCACAAATCAGATGGGGAAGTATAGGCATTTATGGTAACCCATTTACAAATGTTAAATGAATGCCTGGGGAAGAAGAGGGCTTGCCCATACCACATATCCCCAGCACTCTTCTGTCCTCCACCTGTTTTCATCTCAGGACTTTCCTGGACTAGATGTGTAGAGCTGTCCCCCAGGAGAGGATGGGACATCTCAGGAGAAACTTGGAGTGGAGACTGAGAGCTGTCTGGGTTTCTCCTTCCCTTCTTTTGCAAAGTTTTGAATGGGTAGACTGGGGAGATGGGCCTTGTGGTGTCTACAGCAGGTGAATGGGGATTCTGTTTTGTCATGGAAAACTGCTTGAAAAGCCACAAACAGAGCATGATGGGCAATGTCAGAACCCACTGGCACTTGGGTTTTCAGTGCTTCTTGCTGGTCTTGCTATAGGCTGGCCTCTTCTGTCTATAGAACTTTTTTCTCCACTGTAGTTCATTGACAGGAGAGACACAACTGCTTTGTGATCTGGTCCTTCTGTCAAAGTCCCTGGGACAGCCACAGATCAACACCCAGATGGATGGATGGATGGATGGATTGGTACAACCAGGCAGACAGTCATGATCCTCTGTCCAACTCTGTGCCATGCCTCCTGGCTTCCCACACAACTTGCATGCCACCCTGTGGCCCCAGGGGGTGTCTGTGGGATGGGGCATCATTGTGCTCAACCACCTAGTAGAGAAAGGAGTGAAGGAAAGAATTATGTTTAAGAAACCAAAACCAACCCCATGTCACAAGACACCTGTGACAGCTCCCTGCAGCACTGGCACAGCACCACTCTTGTTGGGTTTCTTGTAAATTTTATTCAGGGACATGCATGGTAAGGTACTGATGTGGTCCACTCTTCTGCTCCAAAATGAGGTCAATATCACCTGAATTCCCCCAAAGGATGCCTACCCAGCCTCTTCTTAAGAACCTGCAGTGATGGAGACTCTGGTGCTTCCCCAGGCAATCTATTTGAGTAATTAACTGTCTGTTATGTTAGAAAGTATTTCTTAATGTCTAGCATCAATTTTGCATCTTTCAATTTAAACCCTATTACTCCTCACCCTATTCCCCAGTGGATGCAATAAACTGATTCCTGTCTTCACTGCATCTCCCTGCACCCCTGAGAGAATGACTTGGGCTGATTTATGACATTGCCTCTGCCCATGGAGGTGGATCTCCTGAGCATGGTCACACTAGCACAGGGGAAAACAGAAAGTAAAGATCTTTTGGGATCATGGGGTTGGCATAGTGCATTGCAAGAAGAGACCTTTAGCAAGCACATGGGTTTGTGACAGCTGAGAGCCCAGAGCAGGGGAGCAGGGCAGTTGGGTGCATTTGTGGTATGTGCCCCCCATGCTCCCTTGCTGTGCACAGAGTCACCATGTCACCCGTGGGTGCTTGGGACCAGCAGGCTTGGGCAGGCAGGGAGAGGGGCTGCAACAACAAAAGAGGTAATAAGGTTGACTGGGAAGAAGTGTGACCCATTGTGGAGTACCCCTCTGAGTCCAGACCTGGCCTCCTGCCCTCATCCCCTCCTCCAGTGCCTTCCCACCCCCCAATCCCTCTGTCCCTGCAGTCCTTAGGGCTGCCCCGTTGCGTCTGGCCGTGCCACCAATGCATAACCAGAGCGATGCGGCTCTCTGGGGCCAGCCTTCATCCCCTACAGACCCTATACAGACTTGCTCCTTTAAGCCTATCTCAGAAATGACCAGGCTGATCCCTCCCACCTGCCTGCTCCCCCTGGCCTGGTTCTGACGTCAGGGGAAGGCGTGTGGATGCTGCGTGTGTGTGTGCGAGGCGCACATCATACACACATCAGATACCGCAGATCCATCAGCAGGCAGCAGGCAGCCAGGCAGGCAAGCGGGCAGACACCCGGAGAAAGCCTCCCAGAGCCAGGCTGCAGGCGAGACTCCTGCTCCTCGGAAGGTAGCGGAGGAGCCTTTGGTCCTGCCGAGCACCGATGCTTTGCAGAGCGAAGCTCCAGGGAGCTGGTCGCTGCTAAGAGGTAAGCCAGGGGAGACACAATAGCCACCCAGTTTGCCCGGGCTACCACAGCTGGAGGTTCAACTTCACACACCGCCTTTTTCTCTCAAAGCTGCTTTTTCCTTTTGACGGCGGAGAGGTGCGAGGGTGAAGCGTGTCTCCCCTCTGGTTTAGTTATTATTCCCCACCAGCCTCAGTAACAATGACTCCTCTGGGGGTGGTGGTGGTGGCATTGCACGTTGGATGGAGGGCAAATAGCCGGGGCTTTGCCACTGAGGGCTGAGATCAACTTGGATCCAGCTCTGCGACTGCTGGGAGAGAGGGAGGAGATTTGTAAAATATCTGTCTTATTAAAGTGGGCTGATACTGATGTGGGCTTGAATTGGGGTTTCTTTGGAACTGGCTGCACTATTCATTCCTGCAGATGGCAAGTTAGATCCACAAAGGAGGAAGGAAGGACACAGATGAGGACATTTGTGCCAGGTCTTTGGACAGACACTATCCTATTTGAAAAACAAAAACAAAAAACAAAACCAAAAGAAAAACCCCAACACCAAACCCAAAAACCCACAACAAACAACCCACATTACAAAACAAACAAACCCCACAAACTTGGTATTCGGGAGTGATGGTTTTGTATATATACTCACAGGGTAAATCAAGCCTCCATGATGGCTTCTCCCTTTGCTTCCCCTTTGCATTTGGCAGCCTGCTTGCTCTCCCCCATGGCCTCCCTGAGAAATGGGCAGCCCAGCACTGACTAAGGGAGCTTTTCATAATCAATCCCTAAAGGTGACATTCATATTTTAGCGCTAAGCAGGCTGTATCGTAGGCAAAACTATCTCAGCAAAGATCCCTGAAGCTGTGAGTGTGATTGGCTTAGCTGGGGGGGGACACTCTGTCAGTGTGTTTTCCCCCAAAACCGCCTAGTTTATTTTTCCTATTGTAATTTGTCTCAGCAAAGGGGGATTTAACATGCAGGGAATGAAAGGAAATAGTTTTGCTTGGTATTTAACCCTTAACAGCATGATCTGGTAACAAAAAAAACCCAGCAATGGGGGGGGGGGGGGGGGCTGGGGGGCTTTCATTAGCAGCGGACAGAGACAGCATTTAAAAAATTCTGCCAGACAGTGAGGCTGTGAGCCTCCTCTGAGGAAGGGAGGATGGAGAAACGTAGCCTCGTGAGCTCTGCGGTGGCCCTGCTTGTGGTAACCCCTGCCTAGAGACATCCTGGTTACCCAGCTGGTTCCTGCCCTTCATAGGCAGCTCGGAGGAGATGCTGATTTGGGATCTCTGCTGACCACCACTATGTTGGTGGGTCCTTTAGTGGGTGAGCATTCCAAGCTGCTGAAAATGTTTTTTTTATTTTGTTTTGTTTTTAATTGGTCTCTGGGGACACATTCCCACATCTGGAGGGGTGTAGTTCTTTTCTGTTTCAGCCTGTGTCTAGACAGGCTGGGTCTGAGGGGGCATCAGCCTCCCCAAGGATGGCATCAGGCCAGAACATCACTTTCCTTGCTGTGTGAGGTGAGGACATGGCTGCCGGCAGCCAGCTGAGGAAATGAGGTGTCTTTTTCACATACAGAGACCTTTCTGATACGGGAAAGGAAGGAGCAGGTAGGTAAACCTGACTCCTAAACTGGAGCCGCTGGTAGTCGCGATGGATGGAGAAAATGTGATGGTGTGAGACAGAGAAGAGCCCGTGCGGGACCTCACTGGAAAAGGCAGCAGAGGAAAAATAACCTCCAGCTCCTCAGCTGGGGCAGGGGCAGCGGAGGCACTGGGGAGAGCCAAGCACGGTGGCAGGCAGCATCCAAGCCAGGGATTTGCAAAGGGACGCAGCGGCGTGAAAGGAAACGCACCGTAGAGGAGACAGCGGGCCAGACAAAGGGTCACGTCCATAGCCAGAGCGTGACAGCCATCCGCAGAGTGTCTGCCCATCTGTCCGTCAGTCCATGCTGGGCAGCCCGGGGGCTCTGGCTGATGGGAAGGAGCACAAAGAAGCTCAGCGCGGGAGGGCCGACTCGCGGAGGGCGATTAAGCCAATTACAGAATCGCAGAACCACAGAATATTCATGGTTGGAAAGGACCTCCTAGATCACCGAGTCCAATCATACCCATAACAAAAAAACCCCACAATTAAATATGTATTTCCCCCGCCCATCGGAGGGACATGTGAGGGGCTTTTCTTCGCTGCCGCTAATGAACGGGGAGTGGCAGAGACAGAAGCTGGTGCCTCTTCAAAAGGCTCTTTCCCCCTTCTGGGGGACCGTGAAAGGCTGTTTAGTTAAACAAGGTCACAGGCTGCACCCAAGTCAATGTGTTTGGTTTTAAAGAGAGGGAGAGAGACAGTGATTTTATTTGATAAACCGCAGACCTTTCAGTCGCTGGTGATGAATGGGGTACTTGGATGTCGAGATAAAAGCTGATGTGTCTACTGCCTGTCTGCCTTAATTGGCCTGGGTTTTCTGCACTCGCCTGCGAGCGCTCCTGATTGTCAGCTCGGCTTGGAAGCCTGCCCTCCGAAAAATATAAAAGCAAAGCTGGCTGCCGCTGTCGAGAGAAACCCTATCACCAGAGGGCTCTGGGGTTTCGCTTGAGATGGTTTCAGGGGGGTGGATGGAAAGTTTGTTTTTTTTTTTTTTTTTTTGTGAAGAGCACCCTCCCAGGGAGCACTGGGCTTGGTGCCGCCTCCTTGGCTCAGAGGATTGTCACCCCGGGGGACTCTCAGAGAGAAGCCGCCGAGGGGAGACAGGGACGAGCGAGGTGGAGGTCCAGCAGCGGAGGTGGAGGAGTTGTACTGGAAAGGCTTCCCGTGCCCCGCGGCAGAGCCGGGTTGCTGCAGCCTCGGCTCACCTCCTGAAGTGACCCGGATTTCGTCCCTGCACCGTATACGTGCGTGCAGTGGGCACGGTGTCTTGGGTGGTGTCTGCCAGGCCGGGAGAGACCCAGAGTGAGGAGAGATGCTCCTGGCCCTTGTGGAGGTTAGCATGGTGATGGAGGAGAGGGGGAAAATGCCTCCTGTGCCCCATGTGCCCCCTCCCTGCCATCTGCTGGGGCTGCAGTGTCAAGAAAGGGCTGGGGAGAGGATAGCAGGGTGGAGCACAGGGAGGGAAGAAGGACAGGAGAGGCTTCCCCTGCTCTCTGTCTGGGCTGGGAGAGGAGGAGACACCAGTGAGGACATGCTATGTCTCCCCTCTTTTCAGACAGCTTTTGCTGTGAGTTTAATTTCCTCTGTCCCTTTGTTTGCTGAGGTGATTTTAATGAGGTAGGAGGCAGGATACCACCCCAGAGCCCCTGCAGTGCCAGAGCTCCGCTCAGTCTCAGCTTCATTGGTACTGACAAAGCCAGGTGTTCAGCCACTGGGCCCCAAGGCTGACCTATAAATTTGGGGTGCTCCAGCTGGATGCTGGAGAAGGGAAGAGTACTGCTGGCCATGGGATCCAGCTTTGGCATGGATGCAGGACAAGCATTTCTGCTCCAGTTCCTGCTCCAAGCAGGAGTTAGGTCCAATGCCTCAGAGCAAGCCACTCAGGAATGTGTCTCTGGGGGTTATGTACCCCTGAGGATGAGAATCCCACAGCCTCACTCTGCTCTATCCCTGTGCTCATCCTGGTGAGCTGCCACCTTGTGACAAGACTCTCCATCCCCATGGGCGAGCTGGAGCCCCCTGCTGTGTCTGCAGGTGATTCTCCCATGCAGGGCAAGCTCTGCTCATGGGGGCAAAAAGCAGCCCCAGGAGGGCACCCTCCAATGCTGCCCTTGGGCCTCAGGAGTGGGCTGGCTGCCTTGTCTCATACCCAGCACGCTCCTCCTTCCCACCACCACTTGTTCCTGAACAAAGCAGCTTTCCAGGGCACCCCAGCCTGGTCTGGTCCCACAGGTAAACCTGGGGCAAACCCACTTTCAATTGCCACTTCATCTGCCCATGCCGTGTTGTCCCTGCAGGGCTCCCCATCTTGCATACCCCTTCATCTCTTATTTTTCTTTTGCATCTGGGAAGCTCCCATTTTTCCAGAGCCTTGTGGACCCACTGAAGGAAGCTCTTTCTCCTGGTGCCAACCAACAACCTCAGCATACTAAAAGTTTGCTCCAAGCATCATTACTCAGATTAAATACTCTCCATTGTCCCTAATCTGGTGAGGGAGCCGAAAGGCCTCATCAACTAAAGCATGCCCAGAAGAGGAGCGCGGTGGTGTAGCCATTTTTATTTGTAGCAGTGGCTCCATGATCTGGCAGAGAACTAAGGGCCACTGCCCCTTAATCATCTCCCTTGTCCATTCCTGACACTTCCTGGGATGGTGCCTGATTCTGCAGCAATGCTTGAGGACCACATTGCTTTTTGCTGCCCAAAAGCAGACAGGATGGTGGCCAGCATGGGCAGGGCGGTCAGACAGGGGCCACAGATGGGAGCAGAGAAGCAGCTTGGTGTCTTCCCTTGCTTTAGGGGGGTCTCACTTGGGTGCTCCCTGTGCTGCTGCTCCTCAGGCAGGGGGGGAAAGGAAATGCTGAGTCAGGGCATGGGGGAAGGAGGTGCTGAGCCTGGGGCACAGGGGGAGGAGATGCTGACCCCAGTGGGCTGGGAACTGAGCAGCCCTGGTGTGGAGTGGTCTATGGAGCAGAAAGCAGATGCATGTGCTCCAGTTGCTTCATGGCAGAGTGAAGCCACTGAAGCACATGAGGGGTTTGGGATGGGTGTGAATGGGAAGGCAGTGAGGGCAAAGATGTTTTGGAGGGGTTTGTAGCCACAGCTAGAAGCTGTCTTGGAGGGCAGGAGGAAAGTGGTGGCTTCTGCCTTGGGGTGGGACTCCAGTGTGGCCTCTGCCACCTGGACCTCAGGATGAAGCACTGTAGGGCTGAGAGGGGGCACCTGTTAGGACATTGGCTGAGGTGTGGATGGGCACCAGAGTTAGACTGGCAGCAGTCAGGACCTGGTGGCAGGAAAGGGAAGCAAGTGGAGGTATTTGAGGGGAACAGGAGTTGCCTGGTCCCTCCCCAAAGGTTCAGCTGCTCTAGAAACCTTTTCCCATGTCCTTGGTGCCTGCTAATTTCAGAGCAGAGGTGACCCTCTTTCGCACATCCCCGCAGGACCTCTGCATCTCAAGGGGCTGCAGATAAGTCAGAAACTAAGTTAAATATTCTCCATGTTTCCCAGTGTGTGCAGGCACTGTCCCAAAAGATGCCACATGTCCCAGAGGGGTGGGAAGGGCTGGAGGGGATGGTGGGGAGGGGGACTGATAACTCCCTGGGACGTTGGGCTCCTCAGCTCTGGGTGATAGGGAAACCCTTGAGCCTGTGGGGTGATGGAGATGGACGGGCCACTACCCAGCAACCCCGACGAGTGGTGCCCCCAAGCAGCTTTTGGCATGGAGCACCCTGAGACAGGGGCACCCAGTGTCAGATGCAGCAACTGATAGTAAGAAATCGGCAGAGCGAAGGCTTTCTGAGCAAGCAGCTGTAGTGATGATCACGCACCAGAGCATCTCTCTGGGAGGCTTAAAAATGCACAACCCCCTGAATTTCTTGCTCGATGCGGTTCAGCAAGAACAGCCATGCCCATGCTTGCTCTGGCTCCTGCTCTCCCGCTGGCCTGCCTGTCCAGCCCTGTCTTGCACATCCTCTGGCAACAAGGTTGCTCTAGGACACCTGGGGCTTTAACTCCTTACAAACTGCAAGGTGCCAGACAAAAACTGGAGCTCCATGACCACAGCAGCAGGAGGTCGTGCCTGTGTTCTGGTTTATCTGAGAGGCCTGAGCAGGGGCTGTGTGCTGCCAGTGGCCCTGAAATAGCCTCCGGGTGTCACTTCCCTGTAGGGAAGCTTTTATCTCGAGATCCCCACTGGCTGGGGTTGAGGTTGGGTCCTAAATCCCATAGCACTGAGGCAACCTCCAGTCGTGGGGAGACCTGACCCCTGACCTCAACCTACCTGTTGTCTCAGCCTTTTTCCCTCACCCTTTTAGCAGAGATCTTGGGCTGTGGGAGATCTCAGAGGCCAGGGTTGGGGGCCTGGGCATCCTGGCACTGTGTGGCCATTCTTACCAAAATGGTCCCTGTCAGTGGCAGCCCATGCTCAGCTGCTCCTTCTCCCAGGGCATGCTTTTTAGCCACCTCATCTCTAATATGTCAGATTAACTTGGAAAATGAAAGATGAATCCACAAACCAGACTCCTTGCTTCCATTGGAATTGATTTACTGGAACATCCTGGATTGCTTCAAGCCACGACAGGCTTGCCTGGGTGATTCCCAGAGCCAGGGATTGGTGATCAGTACTGAAGACCAGTGTCATTCTGCCTGCCCCCGCAGATGTGGGGCCAGCAGCAAAGGGGGCCTGTCCTTGCATCAATCTGCCCTTGCCAAAAGAACCCCTTGGGAGCCCTGTAATTGCCCCCCTCCTTTGCTCTCCAGGTCGCAGGCAGCAGACCCGTGTGCCTGGGCACCCTTCCACCCACTGCTCACCTGCCCATCCCCAGAACGGAGGAGCCCACTGACCCCACCATGTCGTCGGACCCCAGCGCCCCGCCAGCAGTGCCACCCCTGCACTCCCCCAAGTCTCCGGTGTGGCCCACCTTCCCCTTCCAGAGGGAGGGCAGCCGCATCTGGGAGAGGGGCAACCTTCTGCTGCGGGACCTACCCAGTCCCCTCCCCACCAAGAGGACCAGGACCTACTCGGCGTAAGTACCCAGCACACAATGAATGGGCTCGGCACTGTCCAGCTGAGCCAAGCAGGGACTGCAGTCACTGGCAGCACCTGCAGAACTCTTGGTGCATGTTGTCATCATGACACCCGGTGTCACTGAGCCCACCTGCCCGGGGTGCTGTGGGTGGGTGCCATGCGCTTTCCCAGGGTACACCATGTTTTCATAGCAAACCTCTCCCCGCACTGCCCCGGGGGTGAGTGCCAGTGGTGAGATGTCTCTGTCCCTTCCTGCCGCAGGACGGCGCGTGCCTCTGCTGGCCCCGTCTTCAAGGGCGTCTGCAAGCAGTTCTCTCGCTCCCAGGGCCATGGGTTCATCACCCCTGAGAATGGCACAGAGGACATTTTTGTGCATGTGTCTGAGTAAGTCTGGGGTCACATGGTGTCGGGACACCCTGGGGGAGCTGTGCCTTCACCATGGGGCTGGAGACCTGTGGGATGGGGTGGGGAATGTCTGTTTCCATGGGGTGGGGATGGGGCTCTGCTTGTCCTCTACCCCCCATCACCAGTGGGTTTTCTTTCCCAAGGTTCAGTTGGTGGGTCGGGTGACTTCCTTGGTGCTGGGTGGTCCAGGGCAGGGGTCTGGCTTTTGGGCCTAGCCCCACAGTCTCTCCTCTCCCACAGCATCGAGGGGGAGTATGTTCCAGTGGAGGGGGATGAGGTGACATACAAGGTCTGCCCCATCCCTCCCAAGAACCAGAAGTTCCAGGCGGTGGAGGTGGTCCTCACCAACCTGGCGCCTCACACGAAGCACGAAACATGGTCTGGCCAGATCATCGGTTCCTAGGCGCCCAGGGGAGGCCGCCGGCCACTCGGCCCCATGGAGCAAGGCTGTCCAGCCGCTTGCAGGGAGCGCAGGGGGAGTCGAGGTGGCAGTGGGGCTGGGGCTGCCCCCAAACACGCAGGTGTTTGTGTTCGGTGTCTTTTATAAGGTTATGGTTTCCTTTCTCTGTGTGTGTTTGTAAGTCTCTGTCAAGGGGGACGGGGGAAGCAGAGCCCTTCCCTGATGCCCCTCAGCTCCGGGGGCAGCACCGAGACCCTGGTCCCCTTCCTTGCCCCCAAGGCCATGGGGAGCAGGGGAATCACCCTGGCCTCCTGGCTGCCCTGGGCTGAAGCAGCTGCTGAGAGCAGGAGGGGCCAGGGGGAGGCTGGGGAAGCTTGGCTTGTCCTCCTGAATCCTGCTCTGGCAAGACAGGAACCCAGGCTGGTCCTTCTGTCCACAGCATGGCAGCAGCAGCGCGTGAGGTGGGGCTGGGGGGAAATGGGGCAGCATGGGGCAGCATATCACTGTGCAGGGACTGGGTGGCTGGGGCCCATCCCAATTGCTGGCAGCTCATGGCACCCACCCAAGCCACATCCCTCCATCAAAAGATCTCAGGTCAGCAGTGCCACAGGGAGGCGAATGGCTTACAGAACAACAACAACAGCAAATTAGTTTTAAGGGGCAAAACGGCTGCTGGCAGAGCACAGGGGGCATTGTGCCTGGAGGGCTGCACCTGGGCATGGGTGCACTTGGCACCACTGTGCTCCCCACTGCTGCCAGGCCAGTAACGCACTTTTCTTGGCTCGGGGCTGACATGGTTTTGGGGACATGGCCACCTTCTCCTCTTCCTCCCCTTGTCCCTCAGACCCCTAGGGACCCCCCTTCCCGTGTGTGTGTGTGTGTGTGTGTGTGTGCACATCCGTAGCTTGCTGGGGGGCTGAGGGGTTTGAGTAGCCTTGGCTGTGGGGTGAGTGCAGCCACCCTCTCCCCAGCCCCTCACTGTAGGCAGGGTCTCGTATACAAAGCACAAACTTAATTTTTGGTCTTCTCTGCCATACCCCGGCCAGGTGGGCTCCTGCAGCCCTGGGGAGGGACAGGACAGAGGGTGGTGGGATGAGGAGGGTATGCACCGGGCTGGGCCTGAAGTGACCCCAGGGAAATGGTGCCTGCACTGACACTCTGGAGATTACCAGCATCTTAAGGGGTTTATTTCAAAGCAGGGCAAGCAGCCTGAGTGGGATGGCTAACGACAGCCAGTTCCCAGGCACCCACTCAATAGGAGCTGCTGGTGCTGCTGGTCCTTGGCACTGATGGAAAGGGGCATTTTCCTCCTGTCTTGCCACTGCTGTTGTGGTGGGGACAGGAAGCTGCTGTCAGCAGGGAGAGGAGGAGGGGGCAAGGCTGGTGCCACACGGGACAGCTGAGGCCCTGTGGATTCAGGAGGACCACTGTGTACTGCCCCAGCCCAGGCTGGCATGGGGACTGCCCCAGGACCCTGCAGCCCATCTCACATCTCACTGCCAACCCCAAGCCTGGCTCACCCAGGGGCTGTGGCAATGCCAGCTCAGGCCCCAGACATCCCCGGGACACAGTCTCAGCTTGGCCAAGGCAAACTTTCTTTGATTCTCTTTTTTCCCCCCTCCCTTTTTTTTTTTTTTTTTTTTTTAAATAACTAAAACCCTAGACTTGTTGGTGTTTTTACAACTCTGGTGTGGTTACAGTGTCAACCTTTGTAACATTGGCAATAAATCATTAAAATGGACTTTCCCATGAATGCTGCCTGTCCCAGCTCCTTGTCCAGTGTCTGTGTGTTGCACTAGTGATTCTCCTGGGTGAAGGACCTGGACTGTTGAGGGATTCAGCCAGACTGCAGGACAGACTCACCCAGCTCCACACAGCATGTCCTTTGGGTCCCTGGGGTGCTCCAGCCTTGCTCAGGAGACCCTGAGCCTGAGACAAGAGGCTGCTGCCAACCAGAAGGGGTGACCAGGACTGGGGCTGGACTGCTGTGGGTATTTCAAAGTGCAGCTGCCTGCTGTCTGGCTGCATTTCACGCCAGCAGAGCCCAGCACAAAAAAAGCACATGCTGTTTCCAGCTGCTGTTGTAGTTTTAATCTATTTTTTTTTAAATATACATATATATGTATTTAAATATATTCCTTATTTAACAGTTGGTATCAGCCAAACAGGAGTCACCCGTCTTGCAGAGATATGGAGCCACACGGCAAGACAGTCCCTGACGTGGGGCCTGCCACATCTGTTCGCTCGCGCATACACAGGGAGAAACCCTTTTATGCCGTGGGCACTCACTGAGAGAGAAGCACCATGGCAAAGGGGCCTCAGGGACAGGTGTGTGCCACCCCTTTGGTCTAGGGCTCCCACACCAATGCTGTGCCTCATCCTGCCTGCAAAATCACAAGGTAGGCAGCTGGGGCTCCCAGGGGCCCTGCTTATGCAGTAGGTGGGACCAGATTACCTCTAGAGGTCACTTCAACCTCAGCCATTCTGTGGCTCTGAGACCCTGGGACTGCCCCAGCTACTTCTGATGCCATCCTCTTCCTCATCCTTCTGGCAGGACACGGTCTCCTGGTGGGAGGTGCCCTCAACTAGCCCAAGCTTGGTGTAAGACAGAGACAGGAACAGGGAAGGTTCCTGAACTCAATCCCACCCATGTACACATGATCTCCTGAGCAGAGAAAGCAATAGCTGGTGCCCTGAAGATCATCTCTGCCTCTGCCCTGCTCACCCTGCAACTCCCCCTACCCTGAGCAAGGGACATGCTGCCATTAGGAGCTGCCTTGAACAGATCCTGTCCTTCCCTTCAAATATGCGTCAGCCTCCAAGGCTGCCTCAGTGCCTCATGCCTTCAGAGTCAGGCCCTGCTCTTCACTCACCCCTACGCTGCTAGAGATCTTGCTGACTTTGAATAGACTTACAGGACAAATAAACACTGCACACCCCACACAGAACCCAAACCACAATTAAACAGAGAAGGACAAACTGTGAAACACATAATTCCTCCATGAAGGTTGCAGTGGAGGGCCAAAACTTGTGAGGACCTGTGAAAAAGGTACCCTGCATCCAGGCCTCCCCAACAAGTCCTCTTCTCCCATGCAGAAATCTTCTCATGGTAGAAAGAGGAAGCTGTGCTTTTGTTGGGGCTTTATGGATGTTGGGCAGACCTCTGTGCTCATGCAGCTGTGATGCATTACAGACCTGATGTGCTATAGAGTTAAGTGGTGCAGTCAGGTGGAGAAGACTGCAGCCCACCAGCACTGGTCATGCACCACCCCTGCTCCTTTGGCCAGGCAATAGTGCCAAGGCCCACTCTGCCCATGGCAATGTGGGAGCCTTGCCTCAGTCTAAAAGCACCAACATATCTCACCTGAGGAACTTGGCCCCTTGGTTAAGTGGCAGTAGCCAGCTGAGAAACTTCTCTCTTGCAGTCCAGCTGCTGGTGGGACATGAAGAGCAGAAGTGAGGAAAACAGAAGAGAAAACAAGGTCAAGAGATGGGGCAATGCGATACCAGCAGGGATGTCCTGAGAAAGGCTCCCAGGGGGTAATGTGGGGAGCTTCTGCAGGAACCTTCAGCACCCTCCAGGTCCACAAACACAGGACATGTGTATAAGCAGGACATCTCCCTGGAAGGGATCCCTAAGCTCCTCTTTTGCACTGAGTTGTGATTAGCGTCACTTGTACGGTCACACACAGCAGCATAACAGCCAGGAATAAAGGTCAAGGGCCAAAAGAGAGATGTGGTTTTGCAGCCTACGAAGGCCCAGGAGAAGAGGAACAGAAGGACCTGTGACAGTTGTACTGGAAAATTTGTGTCCCTAACAGTGACCATGTAAACCAAGCACATGGGACAAGACAGGGTGGAAAGCAAGCTTGGGGGGGCACTGTTGCCTGTGTATCTCAACTGGCACTAGAAACCAGGTATGTCCTGTGTTGGCCTTTGCTGGAAATGGCTCTGGAAGCATGACAGGAAGATGAATACTGGGAAAGGAGGGAGGGAGGGACTTGGTCTGTTATGAAAGTCCTGAGTAAGGTTTTATGCAGACACATCTGTGATGCCTGATGGACACACGGGAGGTAAGACTGCTGGGAAGTCTTCTGACCCCAGTGACTCCACAGGGTGCTCTGCACACACCAGGCACCCAGTGTCAACCTCATCACACCAGGCAACGTCTAACTTGATGACTTCTACAGAACATGGAAAAGAAACCTATGGTAGCCAGTTTTTTGGTTTTTTTTTTTTTTGTTTGTTTTTTTTTTTTTTTTTTTTTGTAAGCTAAACAGAGAATTAGTTTCTTCATGCACCTGCACAAAGCTCAGAGCAGGAGCAGAGTAATTTTAAAACTGTCATTCCCACGTCACCTGTAGGGACTGACATGGTGTGGCACTGAGGTGAAGGACATGTTGATCCTCTCCATTGAGATGCACAATGCTGCATCAAGTCAAGAGTAACCGCTAACCCTTCCTATGATGGGCCTGGAGCAAAGAGCATTCCTGACCTCTCAAGAGCAGCTCTGGTTAGAATGTCCGGGGCCTCAGCAGCCCCATCCAAGGTGCAAGGGGGAGAGAAAGGTGAGACATGTTCCCTCATGCAGAAGTATTAAGAAGAACAGAGTGAAAAAGGAGAGGGGAAGGAGCATGGGATGAACACACACATGCTCTCGTGGCTGGCCCTTTCACATGCTTTCCAACCAAGAAAGCATCTGCATTGCCACCCAACAATGTCAACAGAGTTTTTCTGGAGGTGAGGAGGGTCTGGTCGTATGAGCCCCAGACGCAGATGAGGAGTGTCAAAGGGCTGCTCAGCAAAAGGCCGCCTCCTGCAAACCCACCCTTACTGATGAATTACATCCTGATCGTGTCTGGAAAGTGGATTTTTTCAGTGTACCCTGAGCAGATTCCTCAAATGAAGGTGCTTTTCCTGGCAGGGGGAGGAAAGGGTGGGGCTGGGGCAGGGCTGCAGGGACCTGGCAGTCAGCACTCATTTGCTCTCTCTGGAAAAAAGATTTCACGGCATCGCTGGACTGTGTCCTGAGGGGACTGGACGCTGTGTCCCACTGTGCGTGGATCATCATAGATTTCATAATCGTTCCCTCCCTGCAGGGGAAGAGAAAATAGGGAAATGCGTTAGCAGGGTCTCACCAGAGCATCCTCATCCCTGAATCCGCATCTTGCTCTGTGCTGTGAGCTGGGGAGGAAGCCAAGAGCTGGACAGGCAAGACCTGCTGTGAAGGGGCTACCCAGGGAGGCAGAAGAGGCTGGGCTGGCAACCCTGCTTTCTCCCTCTTGCCTCCCCTCTTCTGTGCTAGGGAAGGAGCATAGAAAGGATAGGGAAGGTCCCTGAGCAGCAAAGCTTGTCCAGGAGCCTGGGGTTAACCCCTCCTCTGCCTGTGGAGGGTCTAGCAAAAGGTGGACTGCATGTATTTGGAGGGCAGAGGTTGCCATCATCTGGAAAGAGCTGAGTGGATGGCTAAGCTAGTCTACAGCAGCAAGGAAACATCATCTTCCAACACTGTAAAATGAAAGTGAAGCTGTTTCTGTTGTTGAAAAGCCCTCTTCTAAGTGCTAGGGGCTTGTGTTTTGGGTTCTGTGGGTCGTAGGAGTGTCTGCCCCCTCCTGGAGGGTGCTGGGAGAAACAAAGCAATGCTTCCACACAACCCTGTAAGTTTGCTTCCACCACGAGACTGCCACAAGCCCATGCCGCATGAGAGCACCTCTCCCCCTCACTCCGCTACAGGTCTACTGTCAGCCACAGGTGGGACCTAGGCTGTGGGGCAAGTAGGGCATACTCACAGGGGTTGTCTCATTCCCAAAGAAGTGGATAGTGTCAAATCTCTCATCATCAAGCACATTGAGGCAGTAGCGCTTGTCCCAGCCCTCTGGGAAGACGTCAAAGCTGATCATGCCACCTGCCAGCAGAAGGGAGGGCATTGAGAAATGTTGGTGGGAGCTGGCAGGGTTCCCTGGAATGGTCAGGAGGAGGGGAGAAGGATGGATGTCTGTGGGGAACTTCCACCCCAAACAGCAGTCAAGAACCATCTCTGCCTTCATGTGCCTCTCCAGCATGTGGCTAGTGGCAGATGCTGTTCCTATGACAACAGGCTGGAGTGACATCAGCATGGCTGGGGTGACATCAGCATGGCTCCCTTGCCTGCAGGCAGGCAAGCAGGAACCATTGGGCTGCAGAGGGAGATGCTGGGGTAGGAGGTCCCAAGAGATGTATCTGTTAGGGGAGATTGGGGATCACGCCTTGCAGAGAGTGTCAGCATGTTCTGTGTCCCAGACAGGTACAATGTCCAAGCTCTCTCCTATACTCCTACATGGACATCAATGGCTTTTCTACAACCACAGCTCCTGATGCTCCTGAACCCTGCAGGAACACCCCAGGGGCTCCTGGCACCCTGCACAAACCAAGCAAACCCATGCACTGCACACCTCAGGGGTCCCCATTTGCCACGCTGCAGGGTCTGAGCAGGCTCTGCACGCTGATCAAGGACCAAGGACCTTGCAACAGAGGTACCACAAACCCCGTAACTGGGGCACAACCCTGGCCTGTCACCTCTTGCCACAAGAGTCAAGTGCAGGTTGCCAACATCTGGAGGGGCACCAAGGCAGGCAGGGCAAACCTACAGAGGTGAGGAAGCTTTCTCAGAGAACATACATATGTGTGCATGTGGACACCCACAGCCACCAAGGGTTAACGAACTTCTTTAGACCTTGCTCTTAACACCAGGCAGTTTACCCCAGCACTGCTGCTGTTTTGTTGATGCTTTGAGGCAGCAGCTTCCCTCTTCTCCCAAGCTGCCCTGCTTTGTGCACAAGCTGCAGAGCCTGACCCCTATCCTAGCACCAATACAGGTGACATGTTCCTCCCAAAACAAAGCCTGTGACTTAGGGCACACATATGTTTGGGTCTCACTCAGAGCCATGAGGAATGAGGATTTGAGCTGGATATGCGACCTCCTGCCACTTCAGGTCTCTGCTCCTGTTTCAAGGAGAGTCCCTGCTTCTCTAGGCAATCTACTGGGCCACCAGCAATCCTGAAGTTTCATACTTCATAAATCATAACCTCACCTCTCTTGGGAAGAGGGTGAGTACACAGGTACCCTCAGGGGATGATCCCTGTTGAAGGAGAGGCATTGATCCCCCAGGCTGTTCAAATGTGCATGTCCTGATGCCATGCTCCTCTCCTCCCTGGCTGGTTGAGGTGTTCCCATTGGTTTGGGGATCCCAACCAACCCTCCTTAGAGCCTGAGGAGTTGGGGATGAAGCCTGTGTGTCCAGTCTGGGCTAGAGAATTCACTACCAGCCAGGATGCCCCAGGAAGGGCACTGTGATATGGATGGGAGCAAGCACCCCAAGAGCTGAGGGATGGGGGTGCCCTCAGGCTCACAGCAGAAGCCAGCATCACAGCAGGAGCTAAACTCAGTTGACCTCATTAAAATCCTTCTTGGTTTTGTACCCAAAATAATTTACCTGTGAAAAACACTGCATTTCACTGTGTTCTGGCCTTTTCAATAGAGCTGGGCAGCAAAAAGGGCCTCCTGATGCCAGCTGGAGGGGGTAGGAAATCAAAGGGAGAAGAGGTGGTGCGGATGACAGACAGCACTGTCCCTTGCGTAGGCAGAGCATGAGTCTGGGGAGTTGCAGGAAGATCTTCTACCACCTCTGGGGCTTGCGTCCTCCACAACCTGGGACAAGGTACACAGAGCTGGCCTGGCAGAAGAATCTTGTTTCCATGTGTCCCTGGTTTTGGATGCCTGACCTGAGACACCCCGTGTTTTCTTTGTGGAGGAGCAGGGGGCCCACATCTCCCCTTGTCTCTGTGCTTTTACACAACAGGCCTGGGCTCTTCATGGCTGCTTCCCAAAGTCAGAGGAGAAAGGCCCATTGTTCTGCTTTTGTCCCCATGCCTGCAGGGACACCATGGTGGGGACCTTGTCTTTCTCTGCTGTGACAAATGGTGTGTGTCAGTGCTTTGGGCAGAACAGGATTCCCCTGGCAGGACGATGAAGGCAAAGGGGAGGCTCTCGTGAGGAAAGGCCTTGGAGGACGAGAGGGACAGACTTTCAGTACTGGCCCACAGAGGGTGCAAGAGTGGCATGTCACCTGCTGCCTCCCAGTCTCATCACCCCCTTGCCCTACGGCTAGGCTGCTATATGGCATCTTCTTATCACACACACATCCACCACTCTGCTTCAGCCCCACCACCCTCATTTTCTTTCCTGTCCTGGCCAGACCCCCAGGACTGCTCAAGGCCCTTCTTTGGTTCTTTATCTTTGGTAAGCTAGCTGTAAGAGCTTACCTCCACCCCAAGAAGTGGCCCTACAAAAGGCCATGGCATGGAGCTGCAAACTCCCTGCCTCTTGGCAGCTCTTCCTCCAGGAATAAAGATGTGTCCCTCATAGCCATCCCTTCCAACAAAACCCTAGAGCCAAGATACATACACATGATGCTCCTGCCTCCTTTATACCATAGTATTCCCAGAGAAGACTGCATGGGCCTGGAGCTGGCCAGCTTGCTGCTAGTGCTTGAGCCAGGACAGACCTCCTGTGCAAGGAGCTAACTGGAGTGAAGGTGAGGATAATGTCATTGGGCAGAAACCTGCCTGCCTGGCTGATTCCCAAGGAGGCAAATCTGCAGCAGGGTTTATTTTCTGCTGTCACTCTGCTGTGAATGCCAATTTGATGCCCGTGTGGTAGCCCTCCAGGAACAGAAGCTCCTCGTGCACTTACTGGGGTCTCCAGGCCCCCAGAGGGAATAGTCAAGGATTCCCGCTCCCCTTCCCAGCATTTTATGGGAAATAGAATAAAGAGGCCAGGGCAAAGCCAGGGAAGGCCCTCTGCTCACCTCGAGAGAAACGCAGGCCTTTGCCAGCAAACTCCCTTTGCAAGGCTGCCACAAACTTCTCCCGGATCCGCTCTTTCTGTGGAGGAGAATGAGAAAAGGGAAGGAAGAAGGGTTTAAATAATTAGATGTAGACAGTCCACCAAAAGCTACCATACAGCTGTCTGAGGGGCAACACTAGCTTATCACATTCCCTCTCCCCACCTGCCCCCAGTATAACACCATTTAACCAGCTTTCACCAGTCCTGCCCAGTGTCTGCATAAACGCCACCAGCTCAGGGCAGCTCCAGGGGTCTCTTGGGAAAAGCAGACCCCAGTCCTTCCTAGGCAATGAAGTGCAACTGCTTCAACTTCCCAGAAGCCCAGTTCATAAACCAAAGTCTCCAGCTTTGCTTAAAAAGTCTTGCAGAGCCTTGAAAAGTCACCTGACCCCAGGACTTCTCCCTCCAAGCAAAAACTGCCTGGGATGCAAGCCAATCACTTCAGAGATCTGTCTAGACCCACTGTGGCCTTCCCAGTCTGGAAGGCCCTTTAGTTCCAGCTCTGTTGGGGCTGGGAGAGTGGGAGAGAGAAGACAGATGCTGGGCCAGCCTGGAGGGATGCCACAACTTGAGAAGTTTAGGTCTCTCTGAGGTTTTCAGTGTAATTCTATCTTTAGTTACTGTAAACGAGGAGACACCCTGTTAAGGAAGTGTCTTATTTCCTGGGGATCTCCCACAAGGAATCCTGCTGGCTACCCCACTGCATCAGTGGTTCCCAGTGAAGCCAAATGTTTCCATTCATCTGTGCCTCTCCTTGGGTCTTCTGACCCCCAGTCTTGTCTCCACATTGCTGCATGTGTTGGCCTGGTGCACAGCTTGGAACTGGGCTCCTTTCTCCTTGGGAAGGGGAGAAGCGGGTAAGACCCGAGATTGGTGGTGATACAAATCCAGCAAAGGGGAGGGTGAGCCTGAGTCTGGCCCGTGTACCTTGTCCAGCTCGGAGAACTCGATTCGTTCCTCTGGGGTGCAGCTCCGTCCAATGGGGGAGATGTTCAGCATCCCATTGCGAAACTCAATGAAGGTTCCTCTGTGGGTGGGCAAGGGCACAAGGTTACTGGGGCAGGGTGAGAAAAACAGACCTTTTCATGGCAATGTCTGCTCAGTGACACATGCAGTCTCTGCTGGGACATGCAGGAGGAGAGGATCCACGCCCACTCACGGGTGCTTCACACCATACAGAGACCAGGCATCAACAACTCTGCTTAAGGTCTCTGAAGGACTCATAGTTTTACAAAAAGAGACTGTAAGAGAAGAGGAACAAAGTTCCCATGTGCCCTGGGGACAGGCTGGAAGCAGCAAGCTTAGGTGAGATGACAAGAAGCATTTTCTAACATTGTAATAACTGCAAGAACAGATACTGCCTGGAGTGGATCAACCACCTGACAAGACTGTGGCATCTCCACCCCTGGAAGCTTTCAAGAAACGTCCTCTGTGGTAGGTTGGGTGAAACTGGCACTATCTTGGGGCAGTGAGATGGAACTGCTGGGTCAGTGTGACTCGCTGCTGATGTCCAGCAGCAGGCTGATGAGTAATCAGGACCTTCTTGTGGGACACAAATCAAGCAGGACCTGCTGGGCCTTTGTATCTCCTGTTTGCTCCCTGCGCCTTTGGAAACCTTGCCTAATCTTGCATGGACAGGACCAAGTTCTTACTTGCTACCCTCACCTTGCACTGAGATCACTTCTTCAATGGGCTGGTTCAAAGTACTAAGCCAGCAGAAGCCTGCTCCCTTCTTTTCTCTTTGCTATAAACCCAGACAGTTGTTTATCACCTTGGAATAGCTTACCAAGGAGTCAGACAGGTAGCAGCACTGGGGCAGAAACAGCAGGGGATGGCAGCACTGCCAATTTGAAAACAGACTGAAACTCTTGTGGAAACCTAACTGGAGCAGGGACATCTCCTTCCCTATCCAGCTGAGGAGCCCTGAGCTCATTAACCCTCTGATGACCCTCCCAGCCCTTCCCGCTGCTTCTCTGTGGTAAAGCACCTACCACTCTGAGTCTGGGGGAAGAACTTTCCACCTCCTGTCTTGTAACACAGTGAAGAACATCATGAGGAATGGACACATGGGCAGACATGCCTGCAACCTAAAGCAGCATCTCTGTGGCACCAAGGGTTTGGTGGCTCATGCCCCAGGCCAAGACTTATGAGACATAGGTTAAAGTCCTTGTTTGGCTAGAAATCCCATAAGCCTAAATCCAGAGGCACTTGGGAGCTAAAACTCTAACAGGGTGTTGGGCAACCAGACAACGAGGCAGCCACTCAGCCTTGAGGGTTCTGGGTTCCAGTCCACGCTTCTGGGGGCACGTTCAGCCAGTAGATCTGTCACCAGGATCCATCCTGGCCCCTCTTGCCAGTCTTCTCATTGCCACATGGTGACTCACATCAGGCAGCTAATCTGCATCACATTTTAGCAACTTTTCCCAGCTTAACTTTGACCAGACAGCTGGCCTGCTCAGGGTCACTGTAAAAACACAAGATGTGAGCAGGAACAAACCTTCTGGAGCAAGGGGAGAGCAGAGCTGTTGTGGTCAACAGTGCTTTTGGCTCATGCTTGCTTCAAGCATTTGTGAAACCATGGTCTGAGAGGTAGTTTGAACCCAGACTGGTTTAACTTCAGGCTGCCTCTTGAAGAGGTCCTCCTGCTCTCCCCTTCCACCTTCATGTCACCTTCTGTTCCTTCCCTCTCTTTCCTAGAATAACAGATCAAGATGATCCAAATGAATATTACATTTTTCTTTTCTGGCAGTGGCCTAGTTGTCCTTCAGAGGAGATGTACCAACCCATCTCACCCTGTGACTGCTAGATTTCAGGGTGGGAAGCAGACTGGAACACATGGTTGCGGGCAAAGCAGGGCCAGCCCTGTTACCAGTGGCACTAAGCAACACTAGGTCAGAAACAGTGGAAAACTGTGTGCTCAGGCACTGAGTTAAGAGCCATTGTTTGCTTGAAAGCTCATATGACCAATGATGCCTAATGCCCTGACCAGTAACAAGCTGGTACCCTTGTCCTAAATGAGATGCATGCAGTGGCTATACCCTGCTGTCCAGGGAAGAAAATCCAAGGGGCAAAAGAGCAGGCATTATGTTTAAAAATAGCATAGACTTTCCAGAAGACTGTCCTCTGTTATTTGCCCACAGTGCCCAGCTCCGTGGAACAATGATCCTGCACAGGGCCTCTAGATGCTAAAATAAAACCTAAAGCAGGAAAAGCTCAGTCATTCTTAGGAAGAGTTCTAGAGCCCAGAGCTCCCTAGAAATCAGTGATATGACTGCCATTTTTTGGGTCTTGGGCTGTTACCGTTTTTTGGGCAGCTTCAGCAGCGCCATGTAATTGAGACAGAAGTTGATTAGATCCTGCAGTAGCTCTTCCCCCAAGTGGTCCTGAATGGCCTGTAGGAGGAGAAGGGGGAGTGAGGAAGAAGCTAGACTTCTCATGAAGCTCACCCAAGAACATGACCTGGAGGTGCGGGACACCCAGAGCTGGCATTTGGAGAGAAGAGACTGCCCATCTGCCCAGGGCCAGGGGCTACTCCCCACCACATGCAAGACATAGGGCCTGCGTGGGGACGGGGAAGAAGAGCCATGGCTGCAAGGGGAGCTGTACCTACCTGCTTGGAGACCAGCCGCCCATTCTTGTATTGCACTGTGCCATTCTCTGCGAAGACGTAGTCAAACTTATCAATGACTGAGGGGAGAGGAAAGAAAAGAGGAAACACGAGTAGTGCCTGGGAAAAGAGGCCAAAAGGACTGGGCGTCATCCTGGTTCCTTAGTACTGAGCTTTCCACATGTCCTGTGCTCTGCAAATGGCCACCAATCCTCCTTGCTCTCCGCAAAGTGGGCAAGGAGATTATCTCCTGCTCACAGGTGGGGAGCTGACGCACACAGGGGGAAATGACCTGACCGAGGTCACAGGCTGAATCAGTGGCAGGATGAAGATAAGGGCTTCAAAATGTCAGGCTTTCAACCACGTGCATATTACTCTGTTTTCTCTCCTCCCCTCCACACTGCCAGGGTGCCGAGGAGATGCAGTTACTGGTTATCTAACTCCAGACCCTCCTGCAACTGGGACACGCGGCACTGCCGACTCAGCAATCAGCCTCAGCCGGGAATTTCTCGTCCTCCCCCCACTAATCAGGCAGAAGGAGGCAGAGCTCGGAGCCCAGCCGCGCTTGGCGTCCATGCCAGAGAAGGGAAACACGGTGGAGGGAGCGGGAGCAGCCCGCTCGCCCTCCCACTCCCTCTTCCACCCAATGTCCTCGTTTGAACCCCTCGGGGACCTCACCATGGGGCGGCAGGGAGGAAAAATTTGCAAAGGCCACCTGCCCAATAGAAAGGGCTGGGGGGGTGTGGGGGGGGTGTGTGTCTTTGTGTGTACAGCCGTCAGGGCCCAGATGAAGCTCGTACAAATCCAACGCCGGAGCCGGCAGCGTGTGTCGGCGCATCCCCGCCCGCTCCCCGCAGACGGAGAAGGAGCCGAGGCAGCCGCCCCAAGCCGGGCATGTCCGGCCACTCCAAAGGTAGCCTTGGGGTCGCGTTTGGGACACAGGTGACCCCCGGGAGACCCCATCGGCCACGTCTCACCTTCGTCCCCGTCCCCCAGCTGTTCGGCTATCTTGGCATAGTCGGAGCCTCCCACCACGCCGATGTGCACCCTCTCCCGCAGTTCCCGCAGGAACGCGTCCACCTCCGGCTCGATTTTCTGCAGGGGGAAGGAGCGGGTGAGGCCGCAGCCGGCGAGACAAACTCCACCATGCTGCCACACTCCACAGCCCCCCCCCCCCCCCCCCACACCCACCCCCCCCCCCCCCCCCCCCCCCCCCCCCCCCCCCCCCCCCCCCGCCCCCCCCCCCCCCCCCC
>JANHGN010008656.1:0-33112 GCA_024605025.1 Megaceryle maxima | reverse complement strand
AGCAGGTACCAGGGGGGCTGATGCCCTGCTGGGTACCGGGGTGGGGGGTTCCGGCCCTGGTGCGCTTGTGGCTGCCGGCCGCCAGGGGGAGCAAGTGGCCCCAGCTCCGCGCGGCGCATCTCGCGCGATCCCGGCGGCCGCTAGCGGAAGCGGAAGTGGGTTGCGCTCCTCTTTCCGGGCGGCCTTCGCGGCGGCAACAGTGGGGTAAGGGCGGCGCGGCCCCATCCGTCGCCATCCCGCGCTGGGCGGCCCTGCGCTGTGTCTCGCTGGCCGCGGCACGGCGGGGGTCCCCGCGGCCTATCCGGCGGGGCCTGTTTGGGGAAACGGGAGTAGGGAGGGAAGGGGCTCGGTCGCCTTGGGCCCTGCTGGCACCGGAGCGCTGCGGTGCCGCGGCCCAGGTCTTCTTCGCGTGGAAAGGGGCTGCTTGCTGCGTGGGGAGGGGAGCGGGGTTTGCTTGGCTCGCCGGCCCCGAGGCGGGTGTGCCCCGAGGGGGAGGGCGCTGCTGGCAGAGGTGACGGGTAGCTGCTGTGGGGGCTCGTCCCTAGAATCTGGCTGCAGGAGTGTCTGGTGGAGCAGTCCTGCCCCGGAGTTGCGTTCAGGTGTGCTGTCGGGAGTTCGGACTGCCCAGAGAGCTCACGTCCCTTTTCTCTGTTCCTTGATAGTGAATTAACAGGTTACTACAGCCCGGGCAGCATATGGGCTTCTGACTTACAGCATGCCCCGGCTTGCGTACTGCAGGCTGCCATGCACGGGAGGTGCAGTTGTGTAGTACCGGAAAGTTGAATGGTTGAGCAAAAGCATCATCTAACAGATCGGCCTTTGTCAGTCAGGATGAATAGTGCCATGGCAGACAGCTGTAGCGTAGATGTTAAGATTTAGGGAAGGCCAGAGGTATCTTGGATTTACAAATCTGTTAGGTGCTCCTGAATTAGGTGTTGTGCTTTATTGGCGGTATCTAAGTGGCAAGAGCTCCCTGGTGCTGTGAGTCCAAAACACACACTTCCCTTATAAAGGAAGGTGGTGTACGTACTACAGTGCAAAACTAAGTTTAGTTGGTCAGACATCCTGCCTTCTGAGAACAGCAAGGTTTGGACTAGAATGGACTGATGTGCACGTGTGTAGCAGATCTGTCAATCACGTGGTTGTTAATCAGGGAAATGTCTTAAACCTTACTTGAAATCTACTTTGTAAGGGTATATGAACTAGGGGCGGGATTAAAAATAGTTAAAATAGTGGGTTTATGTCCTAGTATAGCATGCATGGGTAGATGATAAAGAGTGGTATGTATGAGTTACAAGCACCTCTTAAACCATTATTTTTCTTTATACAGTCAAAATGAAGTTCAATCCATTTGTGACCTCAGACCGCAGCAAGAACCGCAAACGACACTTCAATGCACCTTCTCACATTCGAAGAAAAATAATGTCCTCCCCGCTCTCCAAGGAGCTGCGGCAGAAATACAACGTCCGCTCTATGCCCATTCGAAAGGATGATGAAGTCCAGGTGCCTGGGCTGTCTGTGTTCTAGTTTTCACGTACAGCCTGTGTGAAAGGGAAGGGCTGGGCAGATTCAGATTGATGTTGGAGCTGACCCGAGTCTTGCCAAAATACTACAAGTCTTAGATTTTGTTAAGTGTTTCTTGAGGTCACATTAGCGATGAGGAGACTGAGGAGCACAAGTGTGCTGGCAGCTTTACAGCATTTTAGTTCCATGCGTTGATTATCACACTGGATTAAACAAACTGGATTTTAACAATAAAGTACAAAACAAAAGAATGTTTATCTTTTTTATATAGATTATTTGCTACCTGTGATATTTGAAAGAACAGTTTAGAAATTAATCCAAGTGGTTTCTTTTTTATATAAAATGCAGTAATAGGTGAAAAACCTTATAAAAACTGTTGAAGTTGACCATTATCCTTCTGGTTGAAAAGATCCGGAGTTCTTCACTAGGGATTACTGCAGGGAAAATGAGGGAAAGGTACAGTTCTCATCCATTGTAACGACTGCTGAAATTGTCAGTAATTGGTGTCTTTGTGGAGTGTCTATTATATAAAGAGCAGAGTTGGGATTTTCACCCGTGCAGCTCTGATTTTCTGTTGGAATAATTAGACAGTGTTTCTTAAGGTCTGGTAATTGTTCAAGAGGTGGCTTAGCAATGTAGGACAGTGTTGTTCTTCTGTTTGTGTTTAGGTTGTCCGGGGGCACTACAAAGGACAGCAGATTGGCAAGGTGGTCCAGGTGTACAGGAAAAAATATGTTATCTACATTGAACGTGTTCAGCGTGAGAAGGCCAATGGCACAACTGTCCACGTGGGGATCCATCCCAGCAAGGTACGGTGTGTGAAGTGAGATCTGAAATGCATGAGGAGACCTTAGTGGGAAATGGAGATGCTGCTACTGGCATGAGTAGAAGAATCTTGTTATGTATGGTGCGTGGAATAGTGGTTTGAGATACTACAGCAGTGGAGGGCAATAAACAAGGATATGTTGCAGTGTCGTGACAGTTGAAACCATGAACTTCTCTGTGTTTATAGGGCTTATTTGATGGAGAAGCTGCTAGAGATCTTAAGAGTCATGCTAAAATGAAGAATGTGGTGCTTTTAATGCACGAAACATTCAGAACAATCCCTCATCTCTGCTATGTGCCATTCGCACTGGTTAAGGAGATGTTAGAAATGTTTAGATAGATGCTCAGTGTCGTGATTTGTTCTTGTGGGCTATCGTGAACTAAGATGTTCTGAATCTGGTTTTAGCCTGAAGTGATTCACAATGTTTAGAGTTCATGAAAACCAGGTAACGCCTGTTTAGATCATAACAGGAAAACATTTCAAACTAAACAGAACAAGTAGACAAAACCTGGTTTGAAGCAGATTAACTTAGTTTGCTTAGCTTTGCCATGTGGGCATGCATACTGAAGTGTTGGTGGAAGAAATCCAGTTATAACAGGTTTCCTAGTCTAGGTGGTTGGTATGCTCAGCGGAGGGGGAGTGGAATTAAATCAAAACAACCTAATGACTTGTGTGCAGTAGCAACATTTGACTGACAAGGTGACATTGCAGTGGAGCCAGTATATGTGCTACTGGTGTGGTAAATAGCAGCAAAAGAAGATTTTGCTCTGGTCCTTTTATTTCTGTGAAAGTTTTCTCTAATGGGGAATCAGATCTTGATAAAGCTTTGTATAAATTTTCTGTTAATTAATGCAAAAGGAATGGGATTATGTTTTGTTCATTGCAGACTTGCAGTGGGGTGGATGAACAGTTTCTACCTCTCCAAGGTAAAGAGGTAGGAATTAGTGAGAATTAAGAGAGACCTAAAGGCACAGTGGAACTGAGGGGAGTGCAGCCTGTATGCTTTTTCTAGAATTTGATTGACAGTTGTATTTTTTTAAGTACTCCTTTCAGTGCTATGAACACATTTATTTCTTTGCCAGTTTGAGGGAGCACAGAGAGCACCAGAGGCAGACCTTCAGTTTGCTGCTGCTGTTTTGTTAGAAATACCATTAAGGCCGTGGCAGCGAATGCACTGAACAGTTTACCTGTCCTGTGTCCATGGCAGCAATGCTTGATGATTGCCTGGCAGCTTCGCAACTGTCCAGCGGCAGATCTGTTCTCAGGAGTGGCTGTACGCGAGTGGCTGTGCTGCGTTGGACTTTCACTGTTGCCTGGAGTTCATCTGGGCGCGCTGGCTGTCCCCAACGGTGCGGCAGTGACACAGTTGTGTCCCGCAGCAGCAGTATGGTTTTCCAGCATTCCGAAACTGAAGTAGCATTGCTTAAAACATGGAGAAATTAACGATGCATTACTTGCCTTTGCGGTGATGGGAGGAAGACTTGGCTGTATGCTGTGCTTCAGACTGATGTAGAATATGTCATGTTTGAGCAGCGTAATGGAATCACATTTACTTCAAAGTAACTGTTTTATTAAGTAGATGGATGGAAATTTGGCTCCTCTTAAGTTGGTCCAAATGTTGTGGCTGTGCATTGAAAAAACTGTCCGTGTGTTCTGATCCCTGAATGTACTCAGAAAAATTAACATACCTTAGTGGTTTGAAATACAGGAGGCAATTCAGTTCCTCGTTCTAGTCAAACCAAATTAGATAGTCCACAGGAATAAAATCTGGGTGGTTTGGTGCAGCCTGTCAGCAGTGATCTTTCTTGGCCATGCTGTGTTACTGCAGATGTCAGGTTACTGTGCTCTTAACACTGAGGAGACACTAAATTCTTTGTCCTTTCTCTAGGTGGTGATCACCAGGCTAAAACTGGACAAAGATCGCAAAAAGATCTTGGAACGTAAAGCCAAATCTCGCCAGGTTGGCAAGGAGAAGGGCAAATACAAGGAAGAGACCATTGAGAAGATGCAAGAATAGATGCTTTCCTATCCGACATCATTAAAGAACTGCTAAAATTAAACCTATTGTTGTGTCTTCTCCTTGAGAAAGTCTTGGTGCAGTGTCTGGTTAGCGTTTGAATATTCTGACTCACGTTTTGATGTTAGCTATGTAAAAAGTGCTTCCACTAAATTAAAAAGCATTTTATACTTTATAAGAAAACTAAAGACTTTTTCCTCATAAAGGAATGTTTCAACCAATGGTAGAGTAGTGCAGTCCTGGAAGCGTGCATCTCAGTGATTTTACTGTCTCTGCCACTGATCTTTAACACTTATGTAGATGTGTTCCAGGTTTTAAATGAACATGTGAATTCTGTGCACTGTTTTGTTTAACATTTCATCAGACATTTGAAGTAGGCTATTTCTCTGGCTATGAACCTCTTTCTGTTACATTTTTTCAGCTGTCTTACATATTTGACAGTAGGGGATGATGTAGAAGCACTGAATTTGCTGTGCAAGGCCTCAGGGCCTTACGTGAATGCTAGAGCTTGAGGAGGATGGAGGGTTTACCTCACCAGTGCTTGTGAGGCTGAGCTGTGTGGTTTGAGTGAAGGCTGTCCCGGTGCTGTTGCTAACACTGTTTTGGATGAACTTTCCTGTGAAAGGAAATGAGGTGGTTAGTGTTTTATACATCTGGGAGTTGCTGCAGTGTGTTGAAAACAGTCCTGTAATTAATTGAATTTACTGTCTCAGTGAATGGCCTCTGTTGATAAAGGGAAAGATCCATCTCCTGCCTGCATGACACTGTGATTGGAAACATGGGATCCTGGGAATAGTGGAAAATTCCACTTGCACTTTTGAAGCCATTTGTAGGAATTCATACAAAGGCCCCTTTTGAAAGTGAGTTTTGAGTGTCGCTGCTTCCTCGCAGGTTGGGAGGTTTCACCCATCTGTTCACATGGGCCCAGATCCTGCCTAATGAGGTTTTTCTTCCCCCTCGGGGTCAAGGCCCTGGGAAAGCCCTAGGGGTTCGCAGTTTTCCTTCCCCGCTGTGGGGCCGATGCCTGAGCAGAGCCTGCGCTCCTGCAGGGGCTTTTCCCCCCCTTCCCCGTTCTTTGATGCGCTCAAAGCGATACCCGAGAGGAGCTCCACCGCCTGTTTGTCCCCAGCGCTCCTCAGGGGCGGCGAGAGCCGGGCCCGGCCGCGCACGGGCTGTTGAGGGGGTTATCGGGACCCAGCGCCACAGCCCGTCGGGCTCCGGTGACGTAGTGGACGCTGATTGGCGGGCGGGGAGGGGCGGGGCGCTGCGGCCGGTCGCGAGGAAGGGAAGGGGAGGGGCCGCGCCGGGTCGGAGCGAGCAGCTTCCCCTCTGCCACCGCCGCCCCCGCCAGCTCGGCCATGGCGTACGGTGGCCTGACGGTGCCCTTCATCGTCATGAGCGTTTTCTGGGGGTTGGTCGGCGGGGTCCTGCCGTGGCTTGTTCCTAAGGGGCCTAACCGCGGGTGAGTGGCCGGGGGCGGCGGCGGGAGGCCGGGGCCACTCCGAGGGGGCTGGTGGGGCCCCTTCCTCACCCCCTCAGGCACCGGAGGGGAGCAGTGTGTGAAGAGGCCCCCGGCAGGAGCGGGCCCCGTACCTGAAGGCGGTGAAGGCAGCCTGGCGGAGGCGGCCGTGCCCTTGCGGGCCTGCTGGGCAGTAGCGGCCTTGGGGTTCCCACTCTCTCCAGTTCCTCTTCCCCCCCCGCCCCCGTCGAGGTCTGGCGGCCCCCGCGGAGGCCCGCAGCGCCGTGTCCGCCGTGCTCGCTGCTCCGCCAGGCTCGGAGCCGCCGCCTCCTGCCGCAGTCGTCCTGCGGGCTCCTCGTCGCCGTGCTGGCGCAGCGCGAAGGGCGGGCGGGCCTGGGCGCCTGTGCCAGCCGAGATCCAGCCGGCGGCGGGAGGTCGCAGCAAACGCCTGTGAGGATCCCTGAGAGTGGGGCGGGAGCTGTGTCTCGGTGCCTTCATAATCCGTGATGGCTTTGAGTTTTCCTCCTCAAGCCCTGTAAACGTCTGCATGCGCAGCGTCCTGGGGCAAGGGGGTCTTCTGTTAAGTTAGATGGTGTTTGAGGAAAAAATACCTTTTAATTTTTTTATTTGATCTCTTTATTCCACTGTCCTCTAGTTTCACACTGGATGAGACTGAAGAAGTAGCTGTAGTAGATCTCTGTTCTATGCTTAAATAGATGCTAGTGGCCTTGTAGCTGTGGTAGTCTAAGGACAAAAGCAGGGCATCTAAGAAGTATTTTTCCTGCTGTGACTGTAGCTGTTCATATTAAAAAGTAGACAAGTTTTTGTCTTTGTCTTTTCCCTAGGAGATAATGACTACTTAATCTCTCTTCCTCTCTCTGACATCCCCTCTGCTCTGCAGGTACCAACTGTCTTTTCTCGTAGTTGTTTGTCTAAGCTTGGAGGAATTTTCCTCAAGATCTATTTAGCTCTGATATTTACTGCCTTAATTTCAAACCTGATACGTGTTTTGTGCCTGAAAATTTGCCTGCCCTCAGAAATACCAAGGAAATATGTCTTCCAGGCATGTCCTTAAAGTATGTGGGTCACCAACAGATGTTATGTTGCTACTCCAAAATGTGATTGTTTAACAAACGTGAATAGAGCACTGCTGTGTTCTGGTTCTACAGTAGCACTGTGTAGTCGATTTACTTCTCATCTTCTTAAAAATAAAAAGGCAAAACTCTACTCAAGACCTGTTTCTGAATAGGATTGCTCATTTTCTAACAAAAGAAGTCAATGCAAACTTTAACGTAAGAATTCACAGTGCATAGGTTAAAACTGCCAAACAATGATTCTGGGACTCCTTGGAAGGGAGAGGTTCCTGAAGCTTGATGCAGGCTACCTTACTTCTGTAGCATTAATTTGAAAGTTGTCAGGGTGAATATGTGTTGATAGATGAAAAATATTCAAGCTACTGACCTAGGATGAGGTTTTGTTACTCAGTTTGGAGGGGAAGTACATTGAAGAAAATCCTTTTCTGTAACTACAAGGCAGGGGGGGACGACACACAACATCCCCACTTTGCTATGAAGTTCCATGAGCTGCATAGATCACTCACTGCTAGGAAATCTCATTCCCTTCTCCCCATTTCAAAATCATATGTATGTATAGCTGCAGTTTTACCATTTTCAACTTCAATGCATGGTTCTTCTTTTCAGCTTAACTATCATTTCTGTCACAGTTTTCTTTCATCAAGAAAGGAAAATGTTATCCTACAGATAATTCCAAGTGGTTTTGAGATTTTATTTTCTGTTCAATCTGCAAAACCCTCATTCATGATACAGAAATTTTCAGTATCTAAATATATTTATAAATTTTATCAGTAGAATTTTGCAAATGGATAAAATGTTTATTGTTTACTGTTAGTATTGGAACATCCGGCTTCACTTGCTGGCAGAATTGACTGTGAAATGGAGCAAGAATGCTGTCTGCGTAAGATTTTGCTCCTCTTAAGAGTGATGTTTGTAAAATACACGTGTATACCTCTGCCAGAGCACTATCTGTTCTTTTGTGGAATCTTAGCTGTGCTTCTGCAACTTACTCAGCTGGCAGAAGTTAGAACACTCATGTTGAGTCACCTTCCATATGATCTAAGTTGAACTTGTCTTTCTTTGCTGTTGTGGTTTGTTGGTTTTTTTCCTATGTATCTTGTGGTCAGTCGTAACATGACACCTAATCAGCTGTTTCTCTCCTTCCTTTTTGCAGTGTTATCAATACAATGCTGGTGACATGTGCTGTTTGCTGCTACCTGTTGTAAGTATAAATGGTGTCTTGGCTCTTAATCAAGGCACAGTTCTGACATAATCAAAAGTTCCTTTTTTATAGCTCCAGAACATTTAGGAAGAAGCTTTTAAAACGTGTCAGAGAGATTTAGACATATGGTATTCTGTGAAAGCTCCTAGAATTCTTAGTTCTAGAGAACTTCACCCTGCTGAAGAAAACATTTTCTTGTTGGTAGATACAGAATTAAAAGAAACCCAAATCCCTCTTTTTGACTTCTGACACATAACTGTTAATTAGTGCTCTGCGTTGACGTGATATTAATGCTTTCCAATTCACTGGCTTACTTGCTCACAAGTATAATGGCATTTGTTGATAATAGATTTTTTTTCTGATTCACAGAAAAGCAGTTACTTTTTGCCTTTTTCATTCTTTGTACCTTTAGATTTATTTCTAAGCTGATACTAATTTAAACCTACTGATGAGGTTTGGTTTACTTAGTTTGGTTGAATATATTCTCAAAATCTATAAGACCAAAAGGTGAAAAACCTTAGATGTGGCCTTTTTTGATATATGACATAATTTTTGTCACAAACTTGTGATGCTTTGATATATTAAGACTTTTTTTTAAGTTACAGTATATTTTGAGGCTGCCTTTTTTATGAAAAGAATTAGAAATAACTAACTTTTGGAGGAACTCCTCAGATCATTTTTGGTTGGGGTTGTTTTTCTGTTTATGGTTTTTGGTTTGTTTATATTTTTGGTTGGTTGGTTTTTTGTCAAGAGGTAAGCCAGCTGTAGCTGGAGTCTGCAAGAGAAAGCGTGGTTATTGGTTTCTCTGTGGTGTGTGGTTTTTTTGGTTTTGTTTTTGTTTTTTATTATTATTATTATTATTATTATTTGGGGGCAGGGGGGTGGGAAGAATTTGTTACGGAGAGTAAATTTATAAAAGTCTAGTTAGACCTATAGGGTTAACTTGTTAATAAAATCATTATTCAGATTTCCACTTGAACCTGAGTAGTATTTGTACTTCCCCTGGAGTACTTAGGTGTTATTTATGCTACTCTAAGGAGCTTGACATGGATATTTAGAGAAATGCATCTCTAATCTCAAGACTCATTCTTAAGAACTGGCAGCCAAAAAAAATTATCAGTGTTGGCATGTTCCAGGAAGGGCCTCTTTGTTTCCATGTTGTGTTGGCCTGTGGCACAGGCTTATGCAGGTTTGATCTAGTTTAATAATTTGATATTCAGGTTTTATGCAAGTGAGGCCTATACTTTTTTTTTTTTCCCAGAGTATTTGATATGTGAAGTCTTAAGAAATTCTCTATAAAAGTACAACAAATTTGGTTCTGTGTTTTGTATCTGACAACTTGTTTAAGGTGAAGTTTTTCTGAGCAGATGTAAAAACTTCAGAAGAGCTTTCTAATGCCAGCAGCTTGAATTTGGGATTGAAATTGGGGAATTTCAGTGCTATGAAGGCCTCCTTGCCCGCATGGAACATATGTAACAGCCCATTCTTGTGGCAGGTCCCAAATGCTTGTCTAAGAAAGGGCAACAGGATGCTCAGTTTCACTAGGTTATGGTAAAGATGGGGTTGAGGACGTGGTGTTTTGGGTTTGGTTTAAAATTCTCACTTAAGTTCATCCTAACAGAAATAATGTCCTAGTCTTCTAACATCCTTGAAGGTTAGGGCTTCTTTTCTTGTTTGAAGGACATTTTCCTTGGAAGTTGAGGCCACATGGCATTTGCAGAATCCTCTGGATTATGATGTGGAATGTGTTTATTGTAGAATTTCTTAACTCTGACAGAACGCTGTGAACTCTTCAAAAGTACAGTGGTATTTCACTTGTAAGTTTAGTGTTTTCTTTTTTTATCATCTTTTTGGTACCAAAACAGACCTATTATAAATCATTAACATGATTTACAGTATGTTCTTGTATGTCCAGTGGGGGTGTTTTCTTTATCTTGTGGGCTTTAACTTGTTTTCTGTATTACCTTTTGGTTTTCTCAATTATACCTTAAAAAGAGAAGCAGCAAAATCTTACTGTGTTTTAAACCATCAGTAATTATACCCAACCACATAAATTACTTAGCGTCTTCTTCCCAGAATACAACAAAAAGCTGATTTTTATCTTCATGTTCCATGGTAGAAATTGTCTCAATAGAGAGTCTTCCCCACCACCCCTGCCATGAATTCTGTATAGAATCATAGAACAGCCCTGGTTGGAAAGGACCTCAAAAGATCATCTGGTCCAACCTTTCTTTCCTCTGTTTTATCAAAACATATGTAAGTTGGTTCTTGCCATATCTTCCATGTTTTGGGGGAGAGACATTGAAAGAATTTAGACCTTAATTTTGGTGGCTAAAGAAAGAGACTTATTTTTCATACCAGTCTCGAAGGAAACTTGGTTTCTGAGGGTTCTTCATCAGCTGTTAGGGTTAAAATAACTTGGTGTTGTCCCAGGTATGGTTTGTATTTGCATGTCCTTAGTCAGTGGCTGGTGCTCTTACCTGCTTTTTTTTAGAGTTGTTCAGAACTCCACTAGACATACTTTCATACTCTTTGAATTACCTTTCCAGTTGAAAATAGGGGAAAAAATAGTTGCCTGTCTTCATTAAGCACCACTTGATTGACATTGATTTGCATCAACCAAATTTGTGCTAACTAAATTTATAGTCCATCACATTACAACTTCAAGCTGTTTCTTCTGTGTTTAGATTTAACCGTGGTGGTTTTGAATAACCATATTGATCACATGGTGGTAATTTGGTTGTTCTGTAGAAAATTTTTGCATGGGTAAGTACATAATTTGGGTACAGAAATTGTACCCAGCAGCCTTTTGAGGGAGACTGCACGAGCCTCAGGATCCTGAAAAAAAAATACATAAGGAGTTACTGCTGCAGAAATTATAGGTTACACCATGTTGTAAGGTACTGTCAGTCTAAATCTGTTTTGCTGTTTACAAAGCAGTTCCTGAAACAGTACCATATTTTACTAACAGAGGACAGGATCCTTGAAAAATGGTGGTATTTTCTACTGATTCTAAAAGGATTAAAACACAGTTCCTCAAATTGACATTTAAACAGAGATAGCAGGACCTTAATTTGTAATATGCAGCATAGACAGATGGCAGTTACAGTACAAAGACCTTTTTAAAAGTCTTTCTGGTAGAACATAAGGGACTTTAATTTCCTTGTCTGAGCTGTGTAATTAACAGTAACTGTTGTAAGTGGTATCTGGTAGAATTCAAGGACCTGTGGGTGGCTCGAATGCCATACCTGCTTTTAGCAACTCTGGAACATTACACGTTGGTTACAGAGCCTGGCTTTGTTTTTCTTTGCATGCCATGTTTTGTCTCGCATTGTCATGCTAGATTATTGTATAAAGCAGCATCACTTGAGCAAAACGTGGGGAAAACTTCTTCATGACTTACCTTGAATACAAGGGAGTCATAGAGTTCAGTGCCTAACTACTGCTCTAAATTATTAGGCACTAGCAGAGCAGGGAGGAGGAATATGCTATTGACCTGTAATGCTTCAGTGGCTCAGAGCTTGGGTATCCAGCATGGTCCCAACAAATAGCTTTTGAAAACTGCACAGTGCTCGCCTAAAGCTTGGTTATACAGCTGGGACACGTCAATATTTTGAATGTGCTTCCAGCTCATTTAATTCACAGCCATGCTGGGTCTGAACTCGGGAAGCATAGAGGGCTGAGATATTTGTGCAGGGTTCCTTCCTTCAGTACAGTGAGAAAGGGAATAATGTGCTTTAACAGACTTTTAGTGTTCCTACCCTCCTCCCACTTCTGTTAGTTCAGGATGCTAAAGGCAGATGGTACCATGCTCTGGCACCCCTTCTATCTATCTTTTGCATCTGAAAATTAACCCTTGCCAAATAAATCCTGTGGTATTTTTAAGTGCTAATTTGCTTTAACATAATGATTCACATGGTCTCAAAATACATCATTGTCATTGCTTTGGATAGCAAAGTAGAAACATGTCAACCTAAAGGTTATTGGCTTTTCTTGGTAGTGTCTTGCTGATGGTTTAATTGCTTTGTAGAGCCTGCTACGTATTTCAAGGCTTGTATGACTGATAGACTGCTGCAGGCTCAGCACGTATTTTAACTAGAGTCCCACTTGGTGCAAAACTGGAAGTGGCATTGAAAATAAATATTTGTAAATTTTAAGAGGATTGATGTGTATTCTCTTAAGTCTGGCCCACATCTTTTGCCCCTGGCTCTTGTAGCCATTTTACAGCAGACCTGCACTTCGGTTGCTGGTCAAAGCATCAAGGTTTGTGTGGAATTTTCCATGACTGCCTAGGCACTCCGATACATTTGTGGCAGCTCCCCTTACAAAGCTGCTCTGCTTTTTCTCCTCCTTACAAAGCATTCTAGAAATAGCAGACAGATGAGCCACTGTGTTAACTACATGTGTTTGTATAGTTAGTATTTAACACAGATTTAAATCCATGGAAGCATCCATTGCTTTTTCTGAATCTTGTAATACTTACAAAGCAAATATATCTTCTAACAGTGGAATATTACTCTGTTTAGCTTTCCTGGACATCTTCCTCAAACTACATTCCTCTTGTTCTCGGCCACAGCTTCTGCTGTTCCAGTCTGTGAAATGCTCTAATGACAGGGCTGTCATTGCTGATGATTTGGGGTTTGTTGTCATGTTGGTTTTGTTGCTGTGAGTTTTTTACATTTTTGTGTGTGTTCCTGTAGCATGGTACCCTTTTGCCACAGGTCCAACTTGACACCTGTGCCAGGTTTAAATTCACTTTCATTCAATCTCTGATGAAAAGCATACCATGTCTGCAGGGGTAGGTTGTCATACACTGAAAATAAGAGCAATTGAGAGGGAATATCTTTATCAGAGGTTTTTGTTTAAAGGATTCTTCAAAGGCACTGAGAAAAAGGTATCTCTCTTACGTTTCTGTCTTCTGAGCCCACAAATACCTGAATTTCACGTGATTCAAAACCCTTTCCTGTCAGAGTACGAGAAAAATGCTGTCAGGTGGTTTTGTGTTACTTTAAATTGAACAGGACAATTCATGGTTTCAGTTGCGGAATGATTCAGTACCAGATCGTCATTGCTGGTATGTGGTATGAGCTTGAGTAAAATTTCTGATAGCAGACATTCCTAAAAATCATCTTTTCTTCTCTGATAGTATTTGTGCTTTGGACAAGCCTTTCCATTATCATGAGCTTTGTAATTTGGCTGATGTTATTTCTTTTGGGTTGGGGGGTTGTCTTGCAGTTGGCTGATTGCGATTCTGGCTCAACTCAACCCTCTCTTTGGGCCACAGTTAAGCAATGAAACAATCTGGTATCTTAAATATGACTGGCCTTAAGGATGTGTGTCCTCCGCTGCAGTTTATTGCCTAGGTGAGTATGATCAGATTTCTTAATATATTTGGTATGTTAAAGCTTCAGGAGAAATTGAACAGTAGTGTAAGCAGCGTGTTCAGAATTGCTAGCTGTTTTGCAGGATAAATCTTTCTATAGGCAGCTACAAAACATATTTTGGATGTTAATCTTGGGTGGATATTGTGAAAAGCTTGGACTGAGTTCTTATACAGTTTTTCTCTGCTATCGTGTCGTGTGGTGCTGTGTTCAGTAAGGAAGGGTTTGTAAGATGAACACTTCTTCCTACCAAATAAAAAAAAAAAAATCAGGCTGGAGTGTCTTTTAATAACTAGCATAAGTGGATTTCCTAATCTTTAACAAGTGTTAAACATCTCTTCAAGCCTTCTACCATGTCATCCAAGACCTGTCCTGATTTCCAAGGCAATGTACAGTTGCCCTCATTCATCTGTGAAGTCAGAGAACTAGAATTAGAATGGTTCTGTATCTACTGCCAGTGTAGAGCACTAACACCGAGCTTACAGGTGGATGGTTTTTTAAGTGATAGCCTGTTTGCAACTTTAATCATAGCAACCACCAGGCTCATCTATCTGGGTAGTGCTACTGGAATGCTGTTGCTGCTGCTCTTGGGCATGTTTTCTGACATGACCGGCAAAAATACAGTCTTGTACTGTCAGTACCATGATGACTTCAGGTTTCTCTAGATCATTTGGAGTTGAAGGTTCAAATGAAGGATAGATGTAGAAGGAAGTAGTCGTGACTTTAGTTTTTATGCTGGTAACCGAATAATTAGACACTTGGGGTTTTTTTCATATGTGGGGTGGTTTTTTTGTCCTTTTAGGTTTAACTGCCTCTACCCCCTTGCTGTTATGACTAACTTCTGTTTACAGGAGGCCAATAGCAGCAGGCAGATGACAGTTGACATTACAGCTCAGCTAAATGCTGTCTGTAAAGCATCCTGAACATTTACCCTGAAGCAAAGCTCCACTGCTTCAGAGTAAGCTTCATCTGAACTGTGGTGTTGTCAGACTGTCATGTGTATATGTCTAGTTTCTCTTTTAAGCAGCAAGCAGAAGCTAAAGGTAGACTTGGCCCTGCTTCAATCAGAGGTCTGTAATTAGCTAAGTCAGTCATGCTGAATTTCCTAGGTGCACTTTCACTGCTCACATGTTAACACATAATTAGTTAGCTAGAACAGAGACCAGTGTATTCTGGTAATGGGCATATGGAACCCTGAATCCCATAGGATAATGCAGTTGCCTGTGATCTGAAATTGAAATGTAGTTACCTGGACAAGTGGATGCCTTGGATATAAAAATCTGGCTTCTTTCTGCCTGATAAATGGTCTTTGTGTTGCAATCAGCAAAGGCAAACTGGAGATGAAATACAGCTTTTGGACGCCAGGCACTTGCTAAGAGAATCAGGGCTTTCCCCCTTCCTTTCAGTGAGGAGTTTTCCAGAGAACTGGAGGTAAATTTGTACCAAGAGAGGGAACTGATGCATTCTAATGTTCAGAAAACCATGTCACTAGAGGTCCACGTTCAAAAAGGAGACGGAGGAGTCCTGCAAAAATACTTCATTCCAATAAAGGGAGAGTCCATCGGGCATATCCCTGTGGGGTCTCTCAAATTGCCCAAGGGCGCAGCAGCCCTTTTATCTTCGTTTCCCAACCACATACAACTCTCTTCCTTTCCCCATTGGTTAAGGTACTAGGAAGGTACAGACTTTCAGATCCACCTATTACATATTCCCCTTAACATGTACACCTCCCTACATCACGCATTGTATGTCTCATTAACTCTCTGCTACCCCTAGGAAGAGAATTTAATATGTACAAGTCTATTAAGCCTGCACACTCTTTCTTAAAGTTCAGAAGTTTACAAGCCCTTTGAATTCCGGGGTCTCAACTGCTTTCTGCCAACTCTCACTGACATTCCCAGTCTTGATTGTTTTTTCTTTAATGATATATTGCCACTCAGGCCAGCAAGGTTATCTCCTTGTTACACTGTAGCATCTTCATTTGTAAAGACATCCCTGTCTGGATCTTCTCAATAGGATGGCCAGGAAGTTTATGTGAGGAGGTGTCATTTTTAAACTTACTAATGGACAGTAAGACCTATATAGCATATGCTGTTGTGTTATACGAAGCATTTTGGTTTAACCTTTGATACATCTTATTTCATTGGCTTAATTTAGGAATAAAATTAAGGTTCTTTTCTGTGTGAACGCTTTAAAAAAAAGTAAAAGCCCATAATAATCCTCAAATATAGTTAAATGGTATGTTCTTTCTTGCAAAAAATGCTCTATTACAGGACGTACTATTTTCCACGCTCTTGTTTTAATTACTCTTGGGTTGGGTGAGCTGAGCAGCAAGGAGGTGACTACTTCAACCAGGCTGCAGTGTCCTGTCTTCTGCTGTTGCGTGCCTCTGCACTCAGAGCCTCCTGTCGAGTTTCTCACTAGACAGGAGCTGTGAATTAGATTCCATCTGATAGAGTTGGGATATATCTCTGACACCACATGCAACTGTATAAATATAGCTACCATTTCTTGTCTAGCCAGTTATTTTTGACTTTTAAGATGTGCTTTTCTAGCATTCAAGGTGCATGTACTATGTTTGTTTATTTTTCCTGCCTCCCATTTTTCTTTCAGTTGAGGCTTGGACGGATTAGTATGGACAATACAAATTGTTAAAGCAAAGAGCATGAAATGCTAACTCCCAGAGTGGAGAGATCTTACTTAAAAAGGTCTAAGCAGGGCTATTTTACTTGGCCAACAGAGCAGGCTGAAAATGCATGCAAAAGGCTACTGCGTTCTAGTGAGGAGCTTCTACAGATGCTGACTTGATTGATCTATGCCAAATTACAGAAAGCTGGTCTTTCTTTTCAGTCAGTACCTCTCTAATTCAAGCGATGATGATGTATCAGATGACTTGTCTACGTAATTAAGTTCATGGCTTGGATGGCAGTATGTAAGAACATGCAAATTTCTGTAGCGGTGCTAAATGTGGGCTGTAGCCTCTTTCAAGCAATGTGGTTTAACACCACCTTTTCTCCTGAAATTTGTGAATTTACAGTCTGTGTTCTCAAACCAGGAACTGTCCTCATGCAAGTGCAAGGGCAGTCATCCAGATGACCAGATGCTATTACAGCATTGAAAACTTTCTGGTAAGGTAGTTGTTCTACCAGCTTATGATGTAACTAAAACTCCTTGCAGTAACTTCAGAAATTAACTGCTGATAAAGCAAGAAAGTCAGCACTATTCTTGAAGCTTCATCCAGGTGGATTATCTAAAGTTCTTTACTATTTCTCAGTGCATTTCTGGAATGGAAATTGTTGTGGTAAACAACCAGGTCTCCAATTAGTAAACTGTCACCATGGAAAGGAATAATTAAGTTGCCTCTTGCTTTGCAGGTAAAGAAGATATTTCCTCCAGATGAGAAACTCCACTGATCCAAAGATGCCTTTAATATAGTTGGTTGGACACCAAGCCTACATTAATGCCTTAACCTTTCTATTGTGCTTTAAATGGATTTTTCAAATTCCTGTATTTTTTTCCTACTATGCCATTTAACAGTATGCCTCATGGAATTTATACTCCTCTTCAGTACTGTGAAATTTCTGTTAACCTCAGATGTGATGAAAATTTCTGAAGTTTTTATGGGTCATAGTCAACCTTCCTGTTCATTTTACTGACTCTGTGGGAACGCTGTATATATCTTGCATGTCTTGGGTTGCCTGTTGCTATGCTGTTCACCCCTGTTCTGTTTGACTGCACTTGAGAAATGTGTGCAATTAAACTGTGTGAGGAGAAGCAGAGGTGCCACTTGTTGATGGCATTCACTTTTTAAAATGGGTTGTATTCTTGGGAAATTTGGTCTTAAATGTCTCATGCTTGGAAATAAAATTATATCCTCTGCTTTATACAGAATGTTCTCATGCCATGTTTAACTGCTACGATGTGCTGTTCTGTGGTTTTAATCAGACAGTAGTTAGACAGAGTTGTGCTGAGGAAACTTCGATGATGTGGATAAACTGTAATAAAGTAATACGGTGTGTTGAGCATGCTTGCTGCCTGTGTAATGACTTCTCTGGTAGTTCTAAAACAGGACAAAGTTTTCAATCTAAAATTGCTGAAAGGTCTACAGGAAGAAGAGGATGTTTATCTTGAGAGACTCTTCTCCACGAACTTCCCATTGTCTGATACTATGGGAACTTGGTAGCTGCAATAAAGCAACGAGTTTGAATGAAGCGCAAATAGTAATTTTTGACAGGGCATTGATTTACTCCCTCTTCTTTTTGGAGGATACTTATGGGAGCAAGCAGTTTGATCAGAAAGCACAGCGATTGCTTTATGCTGACTTGACGTGTGCACATGGAATTGCAGACATGCTAAAACAAATGACAGCGTAGAGCAGAGAGGAAAGGTTACTGAGGCTCCTTGATACCAGCCGAGTTTGTGGGGTTGAGAATGAAACATTTGCAAAGGAATAGCTTCAAGGACATAACTACTGCTGCCTTCACAGGAGTCTTCATCTATACTTTTTGTACCTCCTTTCATCATGTCCAGATCAATTGCAATTATTCCTTACTGTGTTTCATTGTTACGCACAAGGACATAACATTTATTTCCTTTCTCCTTTTGGATAGCACTGTTGAGGTGTAGTGAGTACTACCCACTGAACTGCACAGGAAGTATCAAGATCCTGACAAAATATTGCAGCTTGCAGTGGTGGAAAACTGGTCGGCATGAATTGTAAAAGAAACAAGATCCTGTCCACTGTTACAAATAAACACAGTCACTGTTGGGACTGGAATTGGGATTTTTATATATATATATTTCCCCTCCCTCCCCAAATTCCCTCCTACCGAGAGCTGTATTTTTGCTGTGTGAGATGCTGTGCACTGTAATGCTGTATAGGCTGTGGCAGATAATTCCTAACACAACTGGAAACCAAATGATCTTATAAAAGCTTAGGAAGTTGTTTCCTCGGAGGATGAGATACATTGACATTGTACGAGATGAGGAGGAGAAATGCTTCAGGACGCTGTTGACAATTTTGAATATGTAGCAGTTTTGTAAAAGAGACTGATCTGCCTGTCATATTTACCCTGAAGTGAGACATCAGAAAACAGCCAGTGGCGAACAGTGGTATTATATATTGGTATTAGCACTTTCTGGTTTAGGTTCTATGCTACCACTCAGTGTAGAAGATAGAGGAGAAGTAAACCCGAGTTCACAGTGTCTTTTGCTGTTGGTGAATTTGATGTAAGGAGCTATTTGAAGCCTGGACAAACAAGCCATAGTTCAATTTTTATGTAGGTGCTTTGCAGATCAAGAAATTTCCCATTATCCAAATGGTTAATATTTTCTCTGAAACAAATGCCAGGTAGTAACATGATTGAGGAAGATAAAAAAAATAACATTTTGTTTCTGTTCTGATGAATGTTGTGATCTACTGTCTGCATGGTGACTGTGGAATGGTCTGCTCCATGTGTACCAGGAATTAACACTGCTTCAGAGAATTTCTTTTTTTTTGCATGACTGCAGGAAATGAGGGCAGACAGTTTCAGCCACTGGTGTTTATCAGACAATGCAGGTATCAAAGCCTTTAGCAGTTTCCTCTTGGTTTTGTGACAACAGCAGAGAATACAAAATATTCATGTGTTTATGAAGGAGGGTTGTGGGTGCCTCAAGTAGCTGGAAGGCTTGGGTCTGCCAGTAACCAATCTGATCTCTGTACCTGTTCTGATGTTTGGGGGAAAGCAAGAAGGGAGGAAGATTACGGAAACTGACTCCCTAGTCAAGTCTTGAAGACTTTAAATCATAAACATTTGAAGCATGTAGAGCAAGTGTTTAGGTCACAGTGGTTTCAAATGCTCTTAATTTCTTCTGTTTGTAGTGTTCAGGAAACGTGAGTATCTCCATTTGTTCCTCACAGGAAGCTGTTCCGAAGTTTATGGAAGTTTGCTTTTCCTCTACTGGAAATCTCTGAAGCATTTTACTGAAGTGAAGGGCTTTGTTTCAGAGGTGGGTGGCTGGTCCCTCCTTTCCAGAATCATATGTTACAAAATCTCTGGAGCAAAACCATGGCTTTTTCCCTGGGTGTTACCAGGTGTGATGAGTTGTAGGTACAGCAGAAAGAAGTTTTATAGCATAAAGAAGTATTTGTGCAAATACCGGAAGAGCTGCCTCCTTTTTATTTTTTTTTTTTTCCTCTCTTCCCCTCCTTCCCCCGCTTTCTCCAGTTGGGTTTTAAATGACAGAGGCCAGCCCCTCGTCGCTGTGGAAGGGGCTGTGTGTGCAGCTGCAGTCAGCAGCAGGAACACGGCGGTGCAGGCAGAAGGTGAACCCACCCTCGGACCCTCCTTAAATACCACCCCCGCGCGCCTCTCCGCCGTCACGTGACGGGGAGGCCCCGCCGGGGCGGCGCCCTATTGGCCGCCGGGACAGCGGCCGGCGATTGGTTGGCGAGGCCTTTCCCCCCTCTCCCCCCGCCCTCCCCACGTGAGGGGGGCGAGTCACGCGATTTCCGGGAACCCGTCAGGAAGGGACATAAACAAAACAAACCCCGAAGCCGCATGGAGGGTCCGGGCCGGAGCGCGCGGGGCGGCGCCCCCTGCTGAGCCCTGGCCGCCCGGTGAGTGTGGGCTGGGGAGCACGGGGGCGGCAGCTGTGCCCCAGGGAGGCGGGAGGGCGGCGCGGGGGGCTGCGGGGCGCTCCGGGGCCGTCCGCTGCCCCGCTGAAGGGGCGGTGGCAGGCGGAGGGCGTCCCGGCGGAGAGGGAGGTGGTGTCGGCCTGCGTGCGCCGGGCGGGGGGCTGCGGGCCGCGCGGAGGGGTGTGTCTGCCGGGCTCCCGCGGAGAAGAGGACGGGGATGGTGCCTAGCAGACAGAAGCGGAGCGACGGGAGCCTGCCGCTCCCCTCGCTTCCCTGGGGGGTGTGGCCGCCGGTGCTGCGGGAGAGCAGATGTGCGCGGGGGGTGTCCCAGAGCTGAGGTTTCGGGCCTGATGGCCGATGGGGCAGAACCGCTGGGGCTTGAGGGCGCGGTGAGAGGGGCTGCGCAGGGGACGGAGCGCGGGCTTAGCAGCGAGTTGTCAGCGGCCCTTCCAGCCTCAGTCCGTCGGGAGCGGCCCGTGCCTTTACAAGGAAAGCGAGTCCCGCAGTGAGCGCCAGGGAATCGAAAGCGCTGACTTGCCGTGGGAGACCGGTCGCGCTGGTTGTGCGGGTGGAAGGCTCGGCTGCTGGGGAATGCGGCGCCGGTGCGGTCGGTGCTGCCGCGCCGGGCATGGGGTGCAGGTCGTCTCGGCAGTTCCTGCGTTCTGTTGCTTTTCAGGCTCGTAGTCGTTCCCTCTGCTTTGGACCTGTTTGAATGCTCGTGACGGCCAAGGGCTGATCTGTGGATGTGGGGGCTTCTCTGCTAGGGGCGCGCTAGTGTCCAGCGGGACGCCTCACTCCGTAGGGACGGCTGGGGGACCGGAGGAGGAGCGGGGTCCTGAGTCAGCGGGAGGGACTGTCATCGCTCCGGCACGGTGCTTTATGTAACTGACTGGGACGGGGGGCTACGGCAGTTCCGCGGTGAGCGGCAGCCCCGCCGCCTGGGAAGGAGGGGCTTCCCTCGGGCAGGAGCGAATGCTCTCTGGGAGCCCTCGACGGCCGCCCCCAGCCCCCGCGGGGGGCCTCAGGGCGGGGGCTGCCTCCCGCGGGGCAAGAGAACCCTCCGCGCCCTTTCCGCCACGCCGGGGGGAAGGCCGGCGCGGGCTCCCGGTGCTCCGCGGGCGAGCTGGCATGGCTCGGCTGCACTGGGAACGGCCTGGGGGGGCTGGGGCCGCGGCTGGTCCCCTCCGGCGCGGCGGAAGGGGGTTTGTTTACATGTCGCCTCACCCTAGCTTGAAAGGGCCGCTGGGCGGATGAGCGGCGTGGGCGGCGCCGAATAGCAGCGCGCGCGGCTGAGGAGCGAGCCAGTGAGCGGGCGGGGAGGGCGGGGCAGGGTGGTGGTGGCCGAGTTAGGCTGCACTCCGCGCTGGCTGGAGGGGCGGCCATGTTGGCTGGGAGGTGTGTTAGTGGGTCAGGGGCGGGGGTGCGGTGTGGGCCGGGGCCGCCCGGGCCGGCCGAGAGCTTCCCTGCCGAGAGCTGCCCGCGGGAGAGACGGGGGCTGGAGCCGCGCCGCTAGCCGCGGACGTTGCCCGCGGCCCCGTCCCTCCGGAGCGCTTTGCCTCAGGGCGTCTCTCATTCTGGGGGTCGGGCCCCTGGGGTCCGCGGACGCGGCTGAAAGCTGCTGGCAGCCGGTGCCCTGCCCGCGGGGGTGGGCGGTGCCCGCACAGAGGTGGTCCCGTTCCCCCTCTCAGAGAGGAGGACGAAGCGCATTCCCGCCTCTTTCTGTGAGCCGGTTCCCCCTGACTTATACCGGTAACTTCCTCGGGCCGCCCCAGGAGCTGCCTCCGGGTGTGTCTCCGGCTTTCGGCATCTCCCCACACGGGTTTTTGACACCTCTCCGAGTCAGGATTAAGATCACGCAAGCTTTGAGGCAGGGGCAGCTGCCGAAAGCCCCTCATGTCACCAGGGATCGAAGCCTGAGCTTAATATCCCTTCCGTCCTGAAGGTCCACAGGTTGGAGGGGGTTTTTATGTAACGATGCCTGCGGTATTACTGGTATGCCTTAATCTCGTCCCTGGCAGTGGTCTGATACACCCGTGTGGCACGGCGAGGCCAGCCCACAGTGTTTCTCAGGGCATTGTCTAATGTAACTGATCAGATATCAAAGATAATTTAATGACCAGAATTCACCGTGTCATGCTCCGGCATAAAGCACATGCTTCTCTATGCAACAGGCAGAACAGTTTCAATCATTCAGCTGTACCGGCTGAAATGCGAAATTCTAGTTTAAACTGAACATAATTTTTATGTTGTTGCCGCTTGAGTGTAACTTGTTGAAGTCCTGAGATATATAACCTGCAAAACAGAATCAGATTCTGATTATCTTTCAAATACTCAAAAAAAAACCGTTTTAAAGATGATGATAAAAAGGCTGGTTAGCCTTTGGCTTAAGGTCACCTAACGAAGTATTTCTAAGCATCCTTATGGGGAGGGTTATTTATTATTATTACATGTATGTTTTCATAGTAAGAATTACAGAAGGGCAGACCAGTGCTTTAGAAACTTGCTCAGTTTTTATTGTTGGCAACTTAAATGAGAAGTCAGAATCCCTATGGGAAGTATATGGGATGCTTGTTTTAGCAGGAAAGGCTTATTGTAGAAATACCAGTGCTCAGCAATAGTACTTTTTAGAGGCATGGGTAACAACCATACAGTGCTTTGTAGCCAGCAGTTTACCTGAGCAAATAAAGAATTGTTCTGTTTGATAGGAGTATGAACTGGTAAGAGAAATCTGCAGCAGAGGCATCAAGCCATTGAACATCATTGCCATGTGTTGTTTTGGGGTTTGTGGGTTTTGTTTTGTTTTTAATAATGAGAGTAGCAAAAGAGCTTTTTTAAGGACAAAGGTTTGAAGTCCCTTCGGCATTAGCAGGAATTAATTTGTAATAAAAAGAGTCTTCTGTCCAACTAGTAGACTGATAGCGGGGTATAAATATGTGTGGGCACTGGTTTAGATTCCCGTGACTTGCATGTCCGTTCTGTGTGGTTTGTGAAGGCTAATGAAACGATGTTTTAAAACAGAAGTTTGATGAGGATATTTCAATCACTTCATTGGAAGTTCTTAAAAGTTGGTATCAGCTTGAAAGTCAAGCCCAAAGATTTCTGAGAATTGTAGATCTTACGGCTTAAACCTTGCTATAATAATTTCCCTGATTATGTTGTGGGGTTTCTTTAATTATCATATTTTTGAACTCCTATGCTGTTGGGTTATTTTACTTTTTAGACTGTTTTGGCTGATGAGTTTTTCTGATTTCTTGTTGGCTTTGAAGTTGCTGCTCTGATAAGGTATTTCTAACAAGTATATCAAAACTCATTTTTACAGTATGAAGACTAGACTAGATTGTACCATTCCATTCACCATTAGAGGGTTTTTTTTCTGGAAGCTGTAGAATTCATTTTTTCTTACCCTGAAAGACTTTGCACTGTCAAACAAAACTAAAAACAAGCATCATATAGGAATGCACAATATTGTTGGAGATTGTAAGCTAAACTGTTGTCTAGTTTTGCTTTTGTTTTCTGTGTCTGCTTTCGCTGCACTCCGCTTCAGGCTTCTGACTCAAAAAAATTTTTGAATGTTAGTCTTACTGTTAACTCTCTTGTACAAACAACTCTTCTAACTCTACAGGACTATTTTAATAAAGATTTATGCAATTCATATTTTAACTACAAAAAGGTGTTTGGTTTTTTTTTTTAACAAAGTATGTTAATATAGTGCTAGTAAGTTTAAGATGCTATGCATCCCATTCTTAGCACTAAAACAGTAACAAAATCTCAGTCTTTGTTCCAGAATGTACAGAAAAGCTACTGCTTCTAGTAGGAATAGGTTATTCTGGGCACAGTTGTTATAAAATACATAGATGCAATACATTCTTTTTTACTTTTAAAAACAAAACAAAAAAGAACCCGACTTTTCTTCTACCTCTTGCATGATCAGTTATTTGCATCTGCCTGTTTGCTTATGTGGTCGTGCTAAAGCAGAATACTCCTGCAAAGCTGGGTAGCTGGCATTGATGTGTAGGGATATTAATTCAAACAAGGAATGTAGTGCTATATTCTTTTTGGTAATTCATCAGCTCTTCTATCTGAGGTGTTGCGTGTGAAGGGAGACCAGAGCTTCTGCTTAGTGGTATCACTTCCAGATCTTGAAGTCTGTCTGTGGGGGGTAAGTAGGATTAGAAAAATAATGGGTGGGGGAGAAGGTGGGGTCAGCAGGGGAAAAGGAACAAAGACAGTGGAGTAGAAGTTTCCTTCGCCTGAAGGGAAGAGGCTTAAAATAAGTGAAACAGTCTTCGTGGTTTTAGTTCTTTTAAATGGCAGTGCTCCATCAGACTTGGGATCTGAGTGTCTTAAGCAGATGTTGTTTGGTTTCCAGGATAGAGAAAGCAAAAGGCATAATGTCTTAGACACTCTGCTAGTGTTTTAATAGAAATACATCCCTGGTAGAGGGACTTGGCTGCTTTGGATGAGCAGCTGAATGAGGCTATGATGGGCGGAAGGAGAAGGCAACCTTTTACAAGACTGGTTTTGCTCACCTGCTATGAAAAATAAATGTAAAAAAAAACCCAAGAAAGCTTAGTAATTTTTTTTTTTTTAAGTCTAGCTAATAGTTGAAGAGCCATCTAGAAAGAAGGGGAAGAAATAACAGAAAACAAAACGAAGAAAAGTATGTTCTGCACTTAAAAGACCACACTGAGTATGTTCTGCAATAGGAAACAAATTGGCACAAACTGTGGAAGGAAGTTTAAAGAGAACTTCTTGTATCTTCATAAAATGCCCAGATACAGCAAACACTGCATGATATGTACTGACTTTTTTAAAATACATGGCATAGTTTTTGTGCATTGTCTGAAATTCAGAGTTCGGCATTTTGAATGTTTTAGCCTGGTGGTGCTATTTTTCTATTTGCATCAGAAATATAACTTTGACAAACTGCTGGATGATGCAGTCACCATCATGAAAAGTATAATTGTTCATGTAATGTATTTGTAACAGGCATTTAGCTGCTGTGATAATAAGCACTGTACAGTCAACAAAATGGTACAGCGACGCTCAGGGTGCCTTTCAAATTGTACAAAATACACATCTGAATTGAAACAGAAATAGCAACTTCACTTATACCTACAGAACGAATGATTCATACAGGTGACTGAGGAAGACTTTCAGAGCTGTCAAGCTGAAAGCTGGCAGCTGAGGTTTTTTCACTTCAGGGGCTTCTTTGGAGATAACGGATTGTTGCAGAAGGGTGTTTTAGGAGTCTAAGGAAGTGGTAACTGCCATGCATCTCCTGCTCCATGCTGCATGTGCTGAGTTTAGGTCCTGCTGTCGGCCAATTTAAATGTACTGCTGCATCAGTAATGTTGTGTAATAAGCCTTTCAATGGATTGCTTTAAGTTCAGGCTTCCTGGAATAGCACAACCACTATTAAATGTGCATTTTCAAAAAGTGAATATAAATGCAGAGGATATTTGTTAGGATTTGTCATTAGACTAATGTGTTATTAACTCTACAGAACAGGTTTTGGTCCCTTATTGATGACTGATGGGGATTTTAACCAATGTACATGTGCGTGCCTCCATCAGTACCCCAACATTAGATCAGCGTAACAGTTCCACAGACATCTTGCTCTTCCTCACACCCAAGTGAATGAGCGAGCCTTCTCCGAGGAGCAGGGGCTCAGCTCTGCGCTGGTGTGACTCAAGAATCTGCAGACACAGAGCCAACCTGGGGACTGGCTCCTTAATCACCTTAATCAGATTTAACTGCAGACTGCTGCCAAAGGGAGTGGCGGCACCCTGCCCGCTGCCTCGGGCTCTGTATTCCACCTGCGCTTCAGTTGCTGGGAAGCAACTGGAGGACTTCACCCCTGTATCTCTGCATTTAGGAAGGGCTGATGTAAGGCATTAGTGAAAATTCTGAAGAAATCCCTGCTATATTTAACTTTGGTAATTCTTATACTGTTGTTCTCGAGTGCTGCCACAGATCTTTTAGTTCATTCAAATCTATACTCAATACAGATAACATAAAAACTGTTCTATTCCAACTCAGTCTTGGGCTGAGAGTGCCAATAGTGATAAATTATATAAAAATAGGACTTCAACTGCATCTACAAAGTTACTTTCCTTCCCAGCAAGTTCAGATTTTAAATCTGTGCTTCCTTATGTGTCATTGACTTCTACTATACATCTTTATTTACAACTCATGAAGAAGTATTGGTAGGTAATTGTGACTACTGGGAACTGTAGAAAACAGTTAGATCGGCTTTGTGGGGAGCACGAAGCACATCTAGATTGTGCAGCTCCCTGAGGCGGCGTCTTTATGTCTCTGTTTCCACCTTCCATAGAGCTACCAAGAAAAGTCTTATGTTGTAAAATACTTGAATAAATCCTAGTGGCATTCAAATCACATTTTAATATTAATATTATAAAATGTCAAGAATTAAATATAAAATTACAGGAACAATCAGATGCTGATATACTGCTTTGACCTGAAAAGACATTGTCCTTCTTAAATGATGCTGTAAGTTTTATAGATAAAAGATCACTTCAGTTTTTGAGATGCTAAAAGTATTTTGAACGTTTAGTGACTGTTTTGAGGATTTGTAAATGGTCCAAAAGCTCCCTGGTCCTGACGCTTGGAAGTGTTGGTCACTTGTTACACTTGTTACTGAAATCAGTGTCAATACTGATTAAGTCCCTTTCCTAGTTGCGTATGAAACACAGTGGAATGGCTTGAGGTATGTTTTCCAACAAAACCCATAAGAGTAACCAGTAAAGAAACAGCAAAGGTCTCCTTTCTTTCCCTTTCGTATCATGTAGTGGCAGAACTTCTGACAGGCTCCCATGTGAATGCAGGTGGTGGTGGTGGTGTTCTGGTGTTGACGTCAAAGTACTAATCTGATGTTCTGTTGAAAAAGGCATCAATCTCCGCCACTCTGCATGGAAAGAAACAAAGATACTACTTGAGGATAGACTGGTATTATAAATCATATCATTCTCTCCTCTTTTGTGTATGAGATTTGTTTTAAAGAACAAGTCCTTTCTCCTAGAGCAAGACCAGTTGAAAAGTGAATTAGTTGTTCAGGGCACTTTTACAGCATTGGAAGGACTAGATCCGTGTGTGGCCTTTGCTGGGTGAAGGGAGATGGCGGTTGTCAAGGCAGCTTGCCTTGGGACACAAACTTAACTTTAAATGTCACTTTAAGATGAGTAAAAAGAGTTCCATGGAAGTTTTAGAGCAGAAAGAAAATTTTCTTAGAGGGAACTGGCTCTTACTTTGCACAGGACCCTACAAGAAATGACTTGCTTTGGCAGCGGTAGCATGGTCTGTACTGTGAACCGGGCTTGCAATTGTTGTTCTTTATATTCTAGCCACTATTTGAGAAGCAGTATGCTTTGATACATAAAGACTTTTTTGCATGGTGTCTGGTTTTACCACAGTCTGATGGTATATATGCTCAATATAACAAAATAGCTGAGATATTCTCTGAAAGTAGGAATAATCACCAGGATGCTGTCATGTGCTGGTGGGAGGAGGGTTCTGAGCATAGCTCTGCTCTAGGAGAACACTTTTCCTTTACTATTCAATTTTCAAAACAAAAGAATAAACATGGCCTGAGCAGTCTGCACCTAAGTCTTAGGAAAAGTGTTCAGTGAAGAATTCTGCTCAAAGAAGCAAATACATTTTAACCGATAATGCTGAAAAACTGTGCAAGTATTGTTCATGGTTTTTTATTATGCTCCTCTAATGCTGCTTTTTTTCTTGCTAAAGAGACTTAATATAAGGGCAGGGATCTTGCAGGCAAGCAAGACAGTAAGAAAGCAGCATCCTGGAAGACAGCATAGTTACATTAGATACCAAGGTTTGATACTATAGATTATTTTTTTGATTATTGGTTTTGATATAACATTGTTCTTTTTTACTTCCTGTTACTTAGGAGTCTTTTGTTATCCTTTTAGCAAAAGTAGAGTTACTGATGTTTGTGCTAAGGTGCTTCATTTTCTACAGTTCAGTTTTTCGTTACATTGTTAAAAAATGCAGGATTAAGCAGGATAAGCTCAAAAAAAGTCTTTAGATACACATCTGAAGTAGCAGCAGGTCTACAGCAGCTACTAAACTGGTAAAATTGTTGATAGATCAATTAGACTAATTTCAACATGTGCCTTACTTGAAATTGATTGAGAAGATATTTTATTAGGCAGCCCTGAATTTGCCACAATTTTTAATTTTTTTCTCTTGGGGAAGTCTCTCTCTTCCCTTCCACGGTGGCCGTACAGCGAGCGTGCTTGCTGTAATCCCTCTACCACTAGATGTTGCTATACGAGTGATTGATATGAAGCTGGATGGATTAATCTCATAAAAGAAAAGGCAGAGATACCACTGAAGCAGTGTTACTGCTTATTCTGAAATTAGTATTTTGAGACACTTGCCCAAGACAGTTTTAGAATTTATTGGCTGGTATATCAGTCATAAAGACCATCTCTTTCTCGTATACCCAGCAGTATGCTAGTCATTATTTCCAATTAGGCAGGCTTTTCTTTTTGTATGTCTATAGAACTCGTGGCCTCAGCAGTGAGGAAAAAAGGCAACAAAATGTAACTTGGCCAAAAAGGTTTTTGCTGGAACTCTTGTTCTGTAGCATCTGTGGCTTTTCATTCAGTTAAAGATGGCAGGGGAAGAAAATGGCCATATTTTCCAGCATTGAAGAATAATCACTTTTTAAGGGAAATTGTTGGTTTTACTTTGGTTATTTTTTAAGCACTACCTATATGGTGAAGGATTACTTACCTACTTGGGGATTTGCTATGTTTATTCTACACAGAAGTCTACAAATAGAAGAACTCCATCAGGGTAAGCTGAAGTTATCCTAAGGAAAAAATTAATTGCATGGATTGTGTAAACTCATTGAGACTGAAGTAAAGCTGGAAAGAAATCTACAAGTGAATAAAACAAGAAGTTTGGAATTGGATTTGGGGAACCTGGGCTTGGAAATGCCTCAGGTAAGTCTGTTAAGGTTTTGGTTTGTTTGGTTGGTTTTTTTCCCCTCTGTAAATAATTCTGCTTCCTTGTTTAAAAAAAAAAAAAAAAAAGAGTTTGAGCAAATTTGAGATAACTTATAAAAGATTAAATGGGGTATATTTTTTAGCAATCCAGTAGTGTCTGTGGTGGAAGCTATGTTGCTGGGTTTGGTACTGTTACTTGTTCACACAGCAAGATTCAGCAAAGTTGTGGTCTTGAGGAGGGTGGATGCCTGGAGAACAGCCTTTTATTACTGCAGTGATTCACACATCAGTACACTGAATGACTTTCAGCAGTACAGTGTTTCTCCCTTCCCAACCCTCGGGGTGAATGTGTCTAGAAGAGAAATAGAGGTCTGGAATTAAATGTAGCAGAAAGCCTTGCTGCCCATTCTCTGCATGCCCAGTCATCCAGCATAATGTTTTGGGTTTTTTTTTCTGCAAGGTTCCACTTTATTCTCAAAGGATATAACACTCTTCGGTTAGTTGTAATAACTTTTACTTTTCTTAAAATCTCAGGTGGAAGTTTTGTGCCTTCTGATGGTTCTTAAAACAGGCAACACCGCCTTGGTGCAGAATGGTTTGTATTAGGTTGAAGGCCCTGTAAGCGTGTAGCGCCTATTGATACTCACAGATCTTGCCAGCACTCGCTCTCCTCTTCTACAAATGCTAACGTATCCCAAAACTTGGCAAACACATGAGAATTTCAAACCAACAAAAAAGAATGAATGAGCAATGCTGTTGCAGCTATATGATGAATACAAATGTGTCCTTTGATTAAAGAGCTGCATGTTGTTAGCTGCTCTTAAAGCATTCTCTCACTCTGAGAAATTATATGCTTATCTATGTGGGTAAAAGCCTTCCCAGATGCAAGCATAGCACAAGTTTAGAGACTTGGATGAAATGGCAATACTCTTTATGTTCTGTTGAAGAAAAGAATATCCCTTTTTATAGCATACTTCAAATGTTAGTATCAATTCTGTTGTAGCCCAGTGTGAGTGGAATGGACCCTCCTTTTGGGGATGCCTTTCGGAGCCATGTGTTTTCAGAGCAGACTCTGATGAGCACAGATCTCTTGGCAAGCAGTTCAGATCCAGACTTCATGTATGAACTGGTAGGTCATCTTTCTGTGTGTACACACAATTTCCTCTCCTTGACTAATACCCTGAGTTTGTGTAGTAATAAAGGGCTGTTTGTTCAAGAATGCTACAAGATTATTCATTACTGCTAGCTTCTGATTAGGGAAGAGCCTAACTGCTTGTCCAGCAAATGTGATGCTTCCTCAGTAGATGCTTGTTAAAGCTGGCTGTCAAGAGAGTCTTGATACAGAGTCTCAAATAGAGCTGTGTTGACATTATGTAATGGTGCTTGAGACTCTTCCTTACAATGTTTTCTGCAAGAGCAGCTGGATGCTACTTCACCCAAGCTGTGAATGCAGGGGAAGCAAAAACAAGTCAACTCATGAGCTACTTATACTAGCCTTTTTTATCTTTTTTTTTTTTTTTTTTTTTCTTTCTTCCCTCTCCATCAAAGGAGAAAGGTATCTCATAGTCATTAATTGATCCTGTTAGAACGAGATTTTCCAGGGACTGGTAAACTTGAGCACATTCTGTTAAACACACAGCAAAGATTTAACCTAGGTTAGAGAGACTAGAACAGCTTGCCTGTGATGTCTTGCATATTTTAAATACATGGATGTTGGTATTAGTCTATTCTGTTAGTATTAGTCTATTCTATTAGTTAGTATTAGTCTAGTTCTTGATAACCAGATGAATTTGCAATAGCAAATCCAGTGGCATTTGACTTGTATCTTAAGCAGCCTTGTCATAAGGATCTGCTGCTGAAGCACAGAAGCTGGACTTCATTCTGACCCTCAAAGGAAGCTTTTAGTTGGAAGTTGTGTCTTCATATGTTACTACTCTTACACTTCACTGGAATTTAGCTCCCCAGACTAGATTAAGTAGTGGACAGAGATGACTGATTTTTTAAATTTTTTAAAATTATTATTAATTTTTAACTTGTCTTACTATGCACAGGACAGAGAAATGGACTACCAGCAAAGCTCCAGAGACAACCTACTTTCAATGGAGGACTGCAAAGACCTTGAGAACTTTGAGTCTTTTACGGACATCCTGGACAAAGAAGCTGCTCTCACCTCAAAGTGGGAGCAGTGGGACACCTACTGTGAAGATTTAACTAAGTACACTAAATTAACCAGCTGTGACATCTGGGGAACAAAAGAGGTGGATTACCTGGGCCTTGATGACTTTTCAAGCCCCTACCAAGATGAAGAGGTGATAAGTAAAACACCCACACTGGCTCAGCTTAACAGTGAGGACTCGCAACCTGTTTCTGATTCACTCTATTACCCTGATTTGCTCTTTAGTGTAAAACAGAACCCTTTAAATTCTTTGTTACCTGGCAAAAAAATTGCAACCAGAGCAGCAGCCCCACTCTGTTCTTCCAAGAACATTCAGGCTGAGGCACCTTTGTTGGACTGCGTTCAGAAGGCAAGCAAACCTGCAACTCAGCCTGCTTCCAGTACACAAATCACGGTGAAGACGAATGTGTACAATAATGAAAAGGTGAACATTCATGTTGAATGTAAAGACTATGTTAAAAAGGCAAAAGTAAAGATCAATCCTTTACCACAGAGCAGACCAGTGCTGAGCCAGACACATGCTGATGCAGCAAAGGAAAACACCTGCTATTGTGGTGCTGTAGCAAAGAGACAAGAAAGAAAAGGAATAGAATCCCCACACAGTCACAGTACGCCTCCTGTTTTGCCTTTTAAAGAGACTCAAGAACTGCTTCTTGGTCCACCCCAGGAGACTCCAGGGCTTATTGGGGGAGAGAGCAGTCTTTCTGCCAGCACATCAGTGTCAGATTCTTCACAGAAGAAAGAAGAGCACAACTACTCTCTTTTTGTAACAGACAGTTTGGGTGAACAGTCAACCAAAGGAGACCCTGAGGAAGATGAGGATGATGAGGATGATATTGAAGATGAGGACCATGATGAAGGATTTGGCAGTGAGCACGAGCTGTCTGAAAACGATGATGAGGAAGAAGATTATGAGGATGATAAAGATGATGACATCAGCGATACTTTCTCAGAACCAGGTACCAGCAATATTGGGCTTTGTTAACGTGGAGGTTGATGGATTTGTCTGCCCAGTGGGAAAGAATTCTTTTGAATGCTTTATAGTCACAGATGAGCAACACTGGTCCTAAATTATGAACCTACTTAGATGCAATCTAAGTGCTTTGCAAAATAGAATTAATGAAAGCTCTCCTAAGTCTCTATTGCCCTGTTGCAAGAAAACTGCATAAACTGTGGTCATGCAACAAAATTAAGAATAGGGAATACAGGAAACCCAGCTCATAGCCTAAGGTCAGAGAACAACTACCTGCAATTGTTGTTGTCTTTTTTTTTTGTGGCTCGGTGATAGGATGTGCAGAGTTTTCTTGTGCTTCAGTAGGTTGCTGCTTTGAATTTAGCCAGAACTGTATCTTGTGATAGCTGGTATGAAATCATAGCCTGAGTGAAATAATTTCATAACGATTAAAGTCCTACTGTAGGTACAGTTTTCCAGGGAATCCAATAATTCCTATCACTGAAACTAATAGGACCATTTCTTGGTGGTTTTCAGCAGTAACACTTAGTGGGTCTTCAAAGGATACTGAATTCCTCTCTGCTGCATGTAGAAATGGAGCCTTAACAACAGAAATAAGAACTAACCTTCAACTAGAAGGTAACAAAGCAGTAATGTTGTGTAAAAATAAAACCTGAGGGGAAAAGGACAGGACTGTAACCAAGTATTAGTTTCATTGTAGAATGCATTATAATACATTTTATAAATGCTTTGGAGTAGAATATAAGAATTAAGGTGTTCAGACAATTGCCAATATGTAACTTGGGGCGGGGGGAGGGGAGGAGAAGCAGCTGAAATGGTGCCTTTTTTAAAAAGGGCAGCTTCCCT
>JANHGN010008655.1:15510-37200 GCA_024605025.1 Megaceryle maxima | reverse complement strand
GAAAGAAAAAAAAGAAAAAAGAAAAGAGAAAAGGGAAAGGGAAAGGAAAAGGAAAGGAAAAGGAAAAGGAAAAGGAAAAGGAAAACGAAAAGGAAAAGGAAAAGGAAAAGGAAAAGGAAAAGGAAAAGGAAAAGGAAAAGGAAAAGGAAAAGAAAAGGAAAAGGAAAGGGAAGGGAAAGGAAACCTGAATGTTTGTTTGCTAGTATTACAAACTGTTTGCAATAAAGATCACCAAAAAGGAAACCAAGGAAATTCTAGACTACAGTAAAGCTGATCTGTTTAGTATATGCCCTTAAAACTTAATGTGCACAGTTAGGACCCAGTTAAGTAAAGTGCTCACTAAAACTTGGATCGAATCAACCCTGTTATAAAGTTTCTTTCCTTATGTCATTTTAAAGTGTGAAGAGGAAAGAAGAGAGACAAATTGACACGTACTGTGATAAATTCCTGTAATGGATTAGAAACAGTGAATTGCTGACACTGAAGTCAGAAGAACAGAACAGTTTGGGAAATGGTTCAGAGATGCTGGGTCTAGTTATTTCTTCCAGTGGAGTAATAAGAATGCTGGAAACTTGCCTTGTGTGTGTGTGTGATCTGGACTCAAGTCCCTCTGGAAATGCATTAGAAAAGGGAGGTCTTGTTGCTAAAGGGTATTGTTTGGAAAATTATACAAAACAACAACTAGAAAAAGAAACCGCTTTAGTAGATGATGGGAAATATCAGAAATGGATGAAGTTATTTGCACTAGGCTGTATTCTCATGTCTGTCTTCCTACGTGAGTGTGAATAGGAAGCAAAGAGAACTTAGGATTTGTCCTGTTCCTGCCTCCCCAGGAACTCAGCTCAGGAGATCCAGTCAGGATTTTATAAAGGCCAATTTTGCAGACCACTGGAGAGGCAGAAGACTTCTTGTTGACTGGTTGGAATTGCGTTTATTCTGTTTTCTTCTGCTGCTTTGGGTAGTGCATTTTGGTATACTTAGGAGGTTACTCTCCAACATCTGGGAGTCATTTTCACACAAAATGATGGGAAGACAACCCTCAATTACACCACTGAATCCCACCCCACTGCTGAAAACAGCATGTCTGCATGCGTGTGCCCCACTTACTGCCTGATCAGGGGCAGTCTCCAAGAGGCTCTCCTCCTTTGTGGCCCCTTCTGCCGGGGCAGCTCTTCCCTGGGGCTGGAAATGCACATGAAGAAAACCAACTTCCCTGCCCCCTGAGCAGCTCCTGTTCTACAGGAAAATGCACTTTTCTGTACCCCCCTCCCTGTTTGCCCTGACTTTTTGGAGTCTCTACCACTGCTGGTGCCCCATTGCTTCCTTCTCACCCCCTCCAGTGCATCACACCCCACTCTGTGAGGCGATTGGGAAGAGCTGTTGCTTAGGTTGGATTAAAATACAGATTATTTTTCCCCAGACTAACAATGTGGTGCAAAACAGGAGGAAGCAACAGGAAGGAGGAAGGGAGGTTTTTTCCAGAGAAAAGGCTGCCTGGTGGGTCTTAATGGAGGTGTAAAACTATACAAGTGTGAAATATTATTATTATTGTTTATGAACTACCATTCACTCTGTCTGACACTGCCTGAGATATCGGTTTACTGGCACATGCAAAGCAATGCAATTCTTTGGCTGCCTTCCCTGCTGTAAGTGTACCCACAGCGTGAATGGGACATTCAGGAACCTGTTTCTAGCATGTGGATCTTACAGACCAAAGCACACAATGAGAGACCAGAGGTCTGCTTTGAAGAGTGGCAGCATGCAAAGCAGTATTCCTGGTGAGGGATTTTTAGAGTGGTTTATAACCAGGGAGAGGTTGGCATGTGAGCTACACATCAGAACACAGACATGATAATGATGGAGCATGATTAAGCACTAAGACACCATCACTGGAAAAGCAGCACATGTTTTCATACATGTAACACATCCGATAACAAGCACCTCTTTAAAATAATCCTCTGAGAGATTTGTAACCTCTGCTAATGTGTCTCTACATAACCACCAAACTGAGAGCAGAAGGGGAGGAGAAAAACCTAAGCCCAGTGGCAGGTGGAAAATGAAACTAATGAGAATCAGAACAGGACACTATCAGAGCAAAAGCAGGACCATGGTGAGAGGGCCCCATGGGGCTGGGGAGAAGGGGAATACTAGAGTAAAAGGACTCTGCACTCATCTGGCTTTTGCATTACCTGCATGCATGTATTCCCCAGGCTGATGCTGGGTTATGGGAAGGTGGAGCACTCAGACAACCCATGGGGGATTTCCAACTGGCAGCAGAAATTCCAGTTGTAGAAGGTGGTATTTCAGCGCTTGAGGCACTGGGTCTCTGGCAGAGACAGCCAAGCAGAACAGCAGTCCCCTTCCACCTATAGCCATATGTCCTGGCTTCTGTAAATCAGAAAGAGCCACCTGCTCCCTGCTGACCTGAGAATGGCTTCTCTTAGATCTGTTGTCTCTGGCAGCAATGACTTAAGTACTTTTAGTGAAGGAACCACTCTGATGATCCCAACTTTCCCAATTTTGGCAGTATAGAGGAGCTGTCATCAGGATTCATCTAACCTACTATTTGTTCACCCCCTCCCCCTTCAAAATAGTAAGATTTCCTGCTGCTTTCCTGTGAGTCAAATACTAGGGATTTAGGATGAGCAGAGCAGCAAATCATCTGTTTGCTCTTGCTTCCTGTCTCAGTCTCTATGCAAGCAGCATTTCCTCCAGGACTGATTTATATTTGGTTCCACAGGAAGAGAAGCTGCCAGGGGACATTTCAGCCTTTGACACTGCAGTCACCAGAGACCTGGAGCTGAGCTCATGCCTTACAAGAGCAGCTGCATGGATGCCCAAAGAAACCCATCCTAATCTCTGTCCTTGCTCCCACCCTGGTGCCTGAGAACCTTGGCGTTTTGTGCCAACTGATTGTCCTGATCGATGGGAAGTAAAGCCATGATGTCAACGGGCAGTGCAGCCTGCACCCCTAGCCTGTTCCAGCTGGGAACCTGTGGCATGCATGAGTGTCCAAGTCACTGATACAATATAATGGTGGCCACAGAAGTGTAAAGCCCTAAAACCAAGCCCTTTACCTCTGGCTAAAGTGGCTGAATGAAGAGACTGGGAACTCTTGAATTTTCCTCCAGAATCTGCCATTATCTCCAACACCAATTATGCCAAAGTATCTCTTATCCTCAACTTCCTAACTGACCTGTGCTGTGTCAAAAATACTTTGAGATCTTCAAACAGAAGGTGTTTAAGAATATCAGGTTGCTCTTAATTCAATGTGACCTGAATAGAGCACAGGTGAGCTCAGACTGCATTCCTTAGTTTTAAGAGGAACATCTGGGAGGGGTTGTTGGTTTTTCCACCAGTGGTGGCTAATGACCTTGTCATCAAAGAAGCGATTCTGATTTGTCCATCCAAGCAGATAACCACAGTGTTAGCATATGTTGATCATGATCTTTTATTTTGATGAGGTGATGTAAATAGCTGGCTGGCAGATTGCTAGCACATCTGCCCAAAGGTTGGGTGGAGCAGATGATTAACAGGGGTAAGCCAGCTGCAGCTCTTGGTTCTCCTGAAGGACTTGTGTGGTTCCCACCCTGAGACTGTTTCAGGTGACCTGAAAGAGGATGTGCTAGCCCAGAAGATGTTTGTCAGGTGATGATCAGCAATGAGATGATGTGAAGCAGCTGCTGCCAGCATGACTGCTTTACAGTACAATGTGGGAGTACCACCATCACTTGCCTTTGGGGTCATCTTCCCTTCCTGAAGCACCATCTCTGATGGGTTCCCCCTAGCTCTAGGATGTGCCCCACAGGCTTGGCTGTATAATATGGGATCACTGAGTAAGCAGCTCAGACTGGCTTTTGTTCATCTTTTTAATATCTCTCTCCTATGTGTCACACTGGTCAGGAAAAGACCCCATTGATTAGCTCATCCTTCAAGTTAAAAACATTCAAGCCTTTGACTTCATGGTTTTCAGCCAAGTATTTCACCTAACAGAGATTTGGGTAGGGTATGTGGATACTTCTGCTTGTCAGCTCCGACAGGTGGTCTTGGAAAAAAAATGTTTCCTAGCTGAACTTTTATTCTGACTTAAAAAAACCCAAAAAGTCAGTCTTAACTTGACTCTCCTAGGGTCTGTTTTATTTCAATAGAGAAACAACTTACTAATTAGGGTAAGACTCTTTAAGAAAATATGTTTTCTATTCCACTGATAGTCAGTTACAAGCGATAACACTGTTAAATGTAGTGCCTAATAAATCTAGAAAAACTACCCAATAAATGTAAGTAATAACAATGATTAACAATAAATTAAATGCAGAGAACTAGGAATGTACCACATTATTTTTAACTAGTCTGGTCCATCGGGTTCTTATTATTCAGTTTGTCCTCCACACCTGGAGTTTATTAGAGTGTAATACAAACTAAACAGTCCCTCAGAGAGGCCATTGGAAGGGCTTAGTATAAAACAATATACAAGTTTAATAGTGGTAACTGACCTTTTTTTCTTTTGAAAAAATGTATCTCAGTAACTTGATTCGTAAGGAAATGTAATGCTTTTTTACATAATCCTAATGGGTAATTTTCTTTTTTGTTTATTTTAGATTATTTTTATTTGCAGGACATCAAGATGTATGGCCACCAGTCAGTGATCTATTCTTCCAGATATAAAATAGTTACTCAAGAGTATTTTTCTTTCTTCACCCATTTAAAGATCAAGCAAGCAAAAGGGTTAATGCTGTAAGATCTACAAATTATGAAAGGGTAGAGTTAGCAATGGCTAAACTTCACCACAGTCATGCCTGGCTAAGGGTTTCAAGCAGCTTAAAGTTCAGGGTTGCTCAGACTCAAGTGGCTTTTGTTTGGCACAGTGCAGAGATAAGGTTCATTTGCTGCAATATGAATCCAGGCCTGACCTTTAAACACCTCTAAAGTTGGAATAGGGGCATTGGCTCAAATCGATGTGTTTCTTTTAAATAAATACACACAAGTAACAACCAAATATTCACAATGATGCATATTGTTTGTAGCTGGAATTTTCAGTTAATTTTCCTTCAGGTTTTCTTTTTAAAATGTTGGAAAATCATCATTGTCTTTTTCTTTCTCTCTTCCTCTTCCCTCCCACTTCTCTTTTGAAACCACAAGCTATGAGCAATAGTAAACCCACAAGACAAAAGATTATTTTCTAATTTATTTCCCTGAATTTCCATTGTTACACTTATGCCATCTAATGGACTATAGTGTTTTTCTGTCTTGTTCCCACTTTTGCAAAAAAAATATAGTTTAATGATTCTGAGGCTTTTTACCACTTTTAAAATTTAAAAATAGTGGTAGGAAAGAGACAATTCCGCTACACAATGACTTGTAATATTCTGCACTGTGTATCCAGTATTGCACTAACATGTGCACACATACTAAACCTGTACATTGTTTCAGACTAAAAATCCCTTTGTTTAGATGCCTTTAGATGCTCTAAACCAGAATTGCAGACATTGACACTGTGAATTAGCCCATAAAAACCACAAAAGTCAGCTCAGAAACAGCTAAGAGAGAACGTTAAATCCAGTGTTGTTCAGAGGTGCAAATAAGTCAACTAACATATGGAATCTGAAGCAGGGACAGGAATATTTCTTTATAGTCTACATTATCTTCAGACCTACTCATCTTGCAGGATTGGCTCCAATTCTTACTCACTCAAATAGTGATGCCAAAAACCACATACAGCTTGCTCATTGTAAGCCTTCATTTTATAATCAAAACCATTTTTATTTTGATTCTCTCCCCCTTCATTTTAAAGGATGAGAATCTATTCCTTGTTTCTACAAAGATCATCTTTGCTTCAAACACAGACGTGTTCAATTGCTTGATCAAATGACCAGGCAAACAAAATAACCCTAATAGTTAGAAACAATTAAAGGACAAGTAATATTGCCAATGAGATTTCAGGGAGTTCTTTGGTTTTGGTTGTTGGGGTTTTTTCCCACTATCTCTAGCAGGAAAAAAACATTTGAAGGAATAATATTTCTGGATCCTTTTGCAAATGCAGCCAGGAAAAAATGGAATTTGCTCTTGCACTGAGAAGATTTAACTTAATGGATTATAAAGCCATTGACCAATAAAGTTGGATCCATGGCTCCAAATTTTTTAATGAGATCTATTTCCCTAAAACTTCATATTTGAAAAATAAAAAGGCACCACAGCCCCCACAGTGCTCTGCTTCAACGAAAAGCCAAATCCAAGGGTCTGTCACATGAGGAGTATGTGCTCAAACAGGTTGTGCTTCAGGGAGCAGGTGGTCCAAGGCAGGACTGCCCTTGGTCTCTCAAAAAGTTTTCAAAAGGTTTTCTTGGCTAATGGATGTGCTGCTCTCCTTCTGCATTTCCACCATGTGAAGTGTTGGGTTTGAAAAGTGTTTTGGGCTGTCCTGGCCAAGGAGGAACAGGGGTTCCCCACAATGCATGTGGTACTGATTGCTTACTCTGTGCTACGAGACAACATGTGGCCACAGATACCTCTTGCCAAAATGATCCTGTCCACCCGTGTCCTCGGTACTGCAGCTTCAGCCACAATGCCCACTGAGGGCCTTTCTGGAATTAATGAAAAATTCAACAAAACCAGGAGAAGCTTGAAGGCTCCTTGTTGCTCTTGGTGTCGCTACTAATGGGGAAAACATGCTGGTTTCATAGTACATGGATCTGCTCTCATTTACACTGATGTACCTTTATTCAAAGAGGAAATCCTGGGTTACTCCGACTTAAGGTCTGCCCCTGGGAGCCATCCTGAGTTGTTTTAACAAAGCTGTGTTCTCCAGACTATCATTTATATAACTGGATGTCTGTCCTGCTTGATCCATGCCCTCATCAATATGCTTAGTGTGAGTGTTATTTGATTTGATTTATTCTGCTTTCTTTGGAATCATAGACTGATCCCACATAAAAATTCCTGGGGAAATCAGGGAGTTTCTGTATAGCACTTGATTTTCACTGTACTGCAGCCCCCTAAAAACTGTAGTCTGAGAGGGAAAGGTACAGAGGCTGAGAATCAAAGCAGAAGGCTTCTACAATAAACTGAGACTCAAATAAAAATGCATAGACATAGGTAATGATGTCTTGGAGAGGAACAGTTCTTTTTCAATTGGATGTATCAAGCATCCAAACAAACAGTAGATTGTATTTTGGAATTCTTTTTTTCTTTTTTTTTTTTTGCATAACATATCTTTTGGGAGCCAAAGCCCTATACATAATTAAGGAAGTTTCTTTTTTAACCAGATGCATTGTGATGTGTGCTCTCTAAACAAAATAAATAATCATTACAATATGAGAAACGCAGGATTATTTTATCCCTCCCCCTCTCCCTCCGCTCTGAATTTTCTCTATGGAAAATCAGATGCCATATCCACTGACTCCTAAGAGCAGTGCTGTGATCTTGCAGACTCCTGCATCATGGGAGCACAAGTGCTGGCAAACAGGCAGCAGTGTAGACCATTGCTGGAAGGAACAAAGAGTGCACAGAGGCAGGAGGGTGGGATGGAAACAAGGAAGTCAGAGCATCCCTGGGTGCCCTTCTTCCTGGGCCATGTATTGACATAGAAATGATTTGTCTTTATTGATTCCTGCCCTCATTCACGTGCATATGTCCCATGAGGATGTTTTTGCTCTGCTTGTGTTTATGCTTTTATTTGTACAAGGCCTGGGAATTTATTGGAGAAAAGTGATACCCAGGAATGAATTGTCATTGTGGTATGATTATATTGGCATTTAAGGGGCATAAGCATGATAGGATCTGTCTCAGAGGCAAAATCCTGCTCAGGTCAAGGACTGCTTATGCCCTAAGTGCTCCTTGAAATCACCAGCCCTCAGAAAGTATTTTAATGGTATAAGCAGCAGACTCTGATAAAGATGGAGCACAGCAGGGCACATAACAATAAGAAGAAAAATAAGTTCTACTATAGCCCTAGTGAATCTAGGAGTGAGCCTAACCATGCCTATGAGAAAACTGGTTACCTTGGCATTTCTGTTGCTCTGTTCCAGTACAACCAGTGGGCTTGAGAAATTAAGATAACATTTTAAAGAAAGATGTGAAACCTGAAAAGAAATTACTGCTGATATAAATGAACAAAAAACCTGTATAGGTTGAATGGGGCCTGCCTAGAGGCAGAGCACTTCTGAAAAACAAGCTAATTGCTCAGGTGTTTTGGTAAATCCTGCTGTCCTTCCCATACCCCAGGCTGGGATTCCCTTCTCTTTATAGGAAATGTTGATTTGTTGCCTTTTTTTTTTTTTTTTTTTTTTTTTCCCCGAGGTGTTTACATGGAGAGCTACTACCCCAAGTTTAAGGAACAAAAAACCACAAAGTTGAAATTCACCCTGGAGCAAAGACCCTGCTCCTGGACTTGCCAGATGTCTGGCTCAAGTCCAGACAGTCCGACTTCCAGGTTGGCTTTTTGGGAAGGAAGCAGCCCTTAGGACCATGTAGGTAAGAGGATTCCTTGCAGTGTCTACCACATGGTAAAAGTTGGGCAGAATGGGTGGATAATTTCTGGGCTGAGTTCAGTCTGGCTGACCTGTACTCCTGATAGCCAGGGTGGGCTGCATTATGAAGGCACTTCTGGCAGGGAATCAGTATGCCCAGAAATCTTCAAAGCATGTGGACATCATGCCCTACCAGCTGGGGTGACTACTGATGGACATCAGGCAGTTGTCCATAGGATGGAGACATGAGTGTCTGCTCCTCTTCCATGGCCTTGGTTTTTCAAGATCAATGATATACATGTCAAGAGCATTCCTCCCTCACCAAGCAGGATGTCTGTGTCCTACCATGCTGATCCAACACTTTTTTCCTTCTCTTGGGCTGCAAGCAACAAGATGCCCAGCCAGTTAGACAAGCCATGGAGAAATCCCCAGTGTTTCACAGATACAGAACTAGGAAAGAGTGGTGGTGTCAGGGCTTCAGCATTTCCCATCCCCAGATCAGTTACTCAGTAAGCTGATGGCTTCAGGTGGTCCAGCGAGCTCCAGAGCCCATGCATCTATAACAGACTTACTAATGATGTCTTTCATCCTTTCTCTGAACTACATTATTTCAGGCCTGGGCCACTGACTTTCTCTGGAAGCTGTATACAAAGGTAGTGCCATGGGGCTGGCTTATTCTACTGGGAAATGTTTTGAATATTTCAACGCTGGAGCCATTGTGGGGATGAAGACACATCCCTTCCAATCCCTTTCCCATATTTTTTCATAAATGTGTCAGGGTGATATCGGGGCTAGCCTGAGCCAATCTGTTCATTCCTACCAAGCCAGGAGAATCTCAGTTTTAATTTACCAACTTGTAGCCTTTTTGATGGAGAGAGAGAGAGACCTTCAGATGAAACACTATACTTCAAGATTATTATTGTTATAGTTAATGGGAAAGCAGTTTATATGAAACACTCTGTTCTCTCTATGCTCCACACTTCTACAGGACATGCTGGATAACTGGTACCATAAAAGTGTGCTTTTGGCAGGATTCAGATAGCAATAAAGTTATGCACTTTAGATTATAGCTAGGACAGGGAAGGGGGAGAAAGGAAATTCCTTTGAAAAAATTATAATTTCAACATGATAAAGTTGGCTGAAGAAGTGCAGCAACAGATACAAATCAGCCTTGGTAAAAGGCTGTGACCATTCAATAAAACAATGAAACATTGAAATGTGCAGAAAGTGTTTTACCATGAATTAAAAGTGCAGAGGGTCCATCAGTGAGCAGCAGTTAGCTAATGAGAAAAGCAGATGTGTGCATTTAGGAAATGTAAAGAAAACTTAAACCTTGTAAATTTTTATGCATTACCCCTTGCACCAAATTATGAAAACCAGGTTTAAAATACCCAAAACAAAGAAAAACAAACCACAAGAAAAAAATCCACAACAACAACAACAAAACCCAAACAAACAAACAAAAAATCCCAAACAACAAAAACCCCACCAAGTATGTCCATAAAAGAACTAGGACACCTAGCCAAAAGAGAAACAGTAATTTAGAAAAAAACACTATTGATATATCAAGAAGAGAAATACTGAGACAAAGACAAGTATAAATTTTTGATTCTTCTCAATGAACTTTTTATTCCCCAGTTATAAACCATATTTTTTTCCCATTCCTTTTGGCAAACCCAATCTGCTGGAAATATTGAATAATGGTTATGTTCTATAGGTACATCCTCAGGACACCTAGACATGATTGCTCTGGAAGAGCAAAACATCTAGGAACCTAGACTTTTCATAGCTTGATCATCACTGTAAGAAAACTCCCTTGAAAGGTACAATACTGGAAAATCCAATCTACAAATATGTCTTCAGGATGGAGAAGAGAGTGCTTTTAAATCTAAGGCAGCAATTGGCTAAACTGATTTAAAAGAAAAAGACATGTGCTGTGTGGAGGCAACATTAATGCAATCCAGCTTACAAATGTATTTGCCTGAGAGGTAATTTTGCAGGATATGAAGTTCTTGAAAAATTTACCAAATACTTCCTTTTTTGTTTGTTTGTTTGTTTGTTTGTTTTTTCTAATCATTAACACCACTAACACCCTCTATTTATGGAGAAGCAGTCTACTTGTCTGTCTGCTGAACATTTTGAGGGATGAAGTAGCTATAATTTAGGTGCAAAGTCTTCATCTGTCGTGGAGGAACATTTTAGTGCTGTTCCATGTGTTGTCTCTGTTGGCATGTTGGCCCTCAAGCAGATCAAGGTTGAGGCCTCATCCCTCTTTGCTGTAGGCAAGACCCTCCCTGAGGTTGGCTGCCCTCAGTATGCTCGCCAGAGCACAAAGAACCATCAAGCTTCAAGCTCTGGCTTGAGCACCGTTGCATGCAATGGCCTTAAATTTTTGACTGATTGAAAAGATATGAAATATTCATGGCCAAACTAAATGTCAGCAACTTGCTACCAAGATCTCCCAGATTTTAAAACACATTCATCTCTGAGGAGCAGTTAGTTTGGATTGAGTGGAGGTTGGCTTGAGGGAACTTCAGGATTGGTTGCACGACTCGTTGTTTTGCTGGCTGTGCAGAGTGCCTTCAAACAGTGCCTCCTCTGTGAAGCAACCATGTGGGATTACAGGATAACTTAGGTTGTAAATGGCCTCAGGATGTCTCTAGTTGAAACTCCTGCTCAAAAAAGGTTCATCAGTGAGGTTGGAGTAAGTTGCCCAGGGCTTTATTTGGTTGTGTCTCAAAAGTTTCCAAGGATGGGGGCAGCTCAGCCTCTCTGGGTATCCCACTATTTACTTGTCCTCATGGTGAAAAAGTTTCTTCTTTCAGCTTATGTCAGTTGTCTCTTGTCATCCTGCAGTGGCTCTTACCATTATAAGACCCCTGTTTTTTCTTCTCAATACCATCCTCTTAGGAGGATCCTCTTAGGAAGTTAGACAACTGATTTCACATGCGTACATGAAGCTAGAATAACTAAAAAATGAATCAAAGTGTACTGAGAACCTCCGGAAAGGCATTACAGCAAAACCATTCTTTCCAAATGTTCTGCAAGCTTCTCTTTCTATTTCCCACTTAGATCCATTGGTGGTCAAGTCTGGGTGTCCATCTCTGTGTGCCAGAGAGGTGCATACTGATTTTACCCACAGTTCATAGGACAAGCTTGGTTCTGCAAGATACCCTGCAGACATGCCTGGCTGGGGCCTGCTGAAGCTAACCAGTGATAACACCCATTCCTGAATGACCTGCACATCTTCCCAGGGTGTCGGGGACTGCTGTCTGATCAACTCACTGAGAGTGGACTTGGTTTCCTGGTCATCATTCAGGGACCACTTAATAGTCCAAGGATTGAAGAGATCTCACCTTAAAAAGCAGGGACCTAGTGTGATCAATATCTCTTTAAATTTGAAGCAGGCATCTGTAAATCACTTAAGTCTGTAGATGTCAAATCTGGCCTAGAGGACATACATCTACTTCCCTTCCTATATAATATACGGTAGCAGTTAACTGTAATGAGTGGCAATATAACTCAAGTGCCAAAGGGATTAGACATAGAGAGTTCAGTATAAAACACAATACTCAGGGTTTATTCCTTTTTCTTTTTTTTCCTTTAATTTTAATGTGGTGGGCTAGGGCATTTATATTTGTTCCCATTGTTCTATGTACATTGCATTATTTTCAGTCTATAAAATTTATATTCCTCTTCAATTAGATTACAGCTGAACTAAAGAAGAGGGGATTCTGCTCTGTGAAAGCCACTGCAGTTCCTACAGAGCACAGGCAATTGTCACCTCTTTCCTCTCCTCGCCTCCCCTTCCCTTCCACCCCCTTTCCTTTCCTTAACTCAGCTGTGCTGCAGCACTTGATCAATTGCAACAGCACAAAAAAAAAAAAAAAAAAAAAAGTTAGTCATACATGATCAGCAAAATGGCCCAAATGATGTCATCCATCAAGATGGACATCGCAATTTGCCAACTATTTTCTCATAAATCAAATCATAGTCCCACAAGGAAGAAGAGCGGCTCATGAAGAGCCAACATGGCAGCAGTTATCGGCAGACTGAGAGAAATGCTCCCTCAAGTATACAGTAATTATTTTTACTCGATGGGAAATAAAGAGGGGAGAGATGGTAGTGTAGGACTGGAGAGTGTCTGCCTCACTTCATTACTATTCCCTAGGCAAGGAGCGCAACATATGCTTTTCATTGTGAAGCCAATAATTTTGAATCTTGGGACAGGTGAAAACTTAAATGACATTTGCAAACCTTGATTTATTTCCCTGCTTAACTCTGGAACATGCTTTAGATTTAGCTCTATAAGTTTCCATAGATTAGTGGCCAGTGTCACTGTATTTGCAATGACCTTTAGCAAGTCTTTCCCTTTTTTTATCGGTTAATTAAATATTTTGGGTACTAATAATGCCTTACTGAAACTATCTCTGCTTTCTTTTTGTGTATACATATGAAACAACAGGGGGATAGCATGAACATTTTAATTTTTCATTGAGATTCTCTCTTGCATTTTTTTCCCCTCTCTTTCCCTTGCTCTCTCTGTTTTTCCCCTCCCATGTGCGATTTCACTTGCTGGAAATCTCATTAAAAGTTATTTATGAGCTGCTAGTGATCCCGTAAGGATTACACCTAATTCAGTCTGTAAAGCTTTTGAGTTACATTGCTTCCCAGGAATAGTCCCTACAGCAAGAAGGACCACCTTTCCCATTGTTTGACTTTTGTTATCATTAGTATAAATACTTCATGAGAGGTTCCTTACAAATGCAGAATGGATCATTGACTGGACTTAGGCACCAAGTGCCATTTGGTATGTTAAGATCTGGCTTCCCAATTCTTTGGCTCATCCCATTTTACATGTAGGGAAACTAATGATTCGTAAAGGTGACATCATTTGTGCAAGACTCACAGAAAGTGTCAAGAAAAGACCGTTTCCTTGAAAACAGCCAAAGGTTAATAATATTAAGGTCTAGAGTTGTATTTGCTAATCAAATTAAACCTGCTAGTGAAACATCAGAGGGGTTGCAGAGCCAAGGCAAACATTTTTCATCTCCCTAGAAATGAAAAATTCTCTCCTTTCTTAGCCTCTAAGTTTTTTTTGTCAGGCTCTATTTTTAGAATTGCTTCAGAGTGACAGTGAAAATGTGTTTAATATGTTTAGAATATCACATACAGCATTAGATATACTGATTTTTCTGGAAGACTTGGGACTTTGTGCTCTTCAGTCTTAGTTCACTTTACCACTTGGGCCAGTTATCATTATAACAAAATGAATACAGGTTTCTTATTTCCCTCCAGTAGATGGGTAAGCTTAGGAAAATAGAGAAGTTAAATCAGCTGTCCAGAGTGTGTAATTAGGAAGTATGAGAATTAGGGAAATTAAGGAGAATTAATATACTTTCTCACTAAACCATAGTGACATTTCTTTGTGTTGTGACATTGGAAAGGGAATGGGTAACGATCAGTGCAGAAGAGCTTTCCCAGGTACTAGGATCTGACCACAGACACATTAGAGTGTTTGGGCATATGATTCACTTCATTGTGAAAGAGCATCTGCTAATTTTAGCATACAGCTCTCAAGACAGAATGGGCCAGTTTATAGTGTTAGAGACAGCCAGCACAGCAAGAGATGGTCTCTGCTCCAGTTTGAGAGGAAGCAGGACTATAAGGGGAGTGTTATCCTGTTCCTGTAGATGTCAACTGAAAGGGCTATAAAAACCCTCACCAAGGTGAATGAAGTTGTCTGCTGCAGAGCTGAGAAGTGAACCTCAGTCTCAAATCCCAGTGCTGACCTGTAGCCACATAAAGCCTGTCCTTCCTACTACCTCTTCTAATTGATTTACCCAGCCCACCTGGTGAATAGCAAAATTCCTCCCAGGTCAGCTGTCCAATAAAGGAAGAAATTTCACGGGGGGAAAAATAGCTTACTTGGGATGAAGCAGGTTTGGTTTCATCAGCTGTCAGAAAGAGATGCTGCTTTTGTTTGAAGCGGTGGTAAAGATGGGAAGAAAGTGATATGAAATCCATGCTATTTTCCATCTGGTCAGGGAGAAGTGGGAGGTGAACAGGGACCGAGATGACTTTGTCCATCCACCTTGCTTTTGAGAGCAGCTGTCCACTGATCTTGGCTACACAGTCCTAGAGCTACTCTCTTGTTTGTCCTGATTCAGGCTGATGTCCAAGAAGTCACTGTGGAGTGCAGAGAACTGTATGTAACATCTTATAGGAAAATAAAACACAGAAAACTCTCACTTTCCTAAAAGCAGTAAAGGAGATGAGGAGGGGAGAAGACAGAAAGTATACCCTAATGGGGGATTCATAACCTAGACTATAGAAACTATGAAGCCGTTATACCAAGTCACTCTAGGGAATTGCTAATTAAAGAATAAACATTTTTAAACATGTCTTATGCTTAATTAATTGTATAACTCAAGAACAAAGGCTACATTTCTTCAAAGTTCTCAGTTTTCCTTCTCCTGCAGTACAAAATCAGCACTAGGATTCATAGTTCACTCATACTGGAGTACCACTTGGCGCCATTCCACTTGTAATTGGATTTTCAACTTCTCAAAATAATTTGTCTTAGGAAAAAAAAAAAAAAAGCAAACCAGTTATTTTCCTCCAGGCTAGCAGGAGCTAATAAAAAGAGAGTATTTCCCTTGTTCTCTCCAAATCGCTTCAAAATCACATATATTTGATTAAGCAAACATGCAAAAATGCTAACTGTATCTTTGCAAAAGCCACTGAACGTTGTCTATGACAGACTTTGCAGTCTAGGTTTAAGGGCAGCAAAATTTTATTTGTTCTCATCAGGAGAGAGGCTGCGTTGTCTAATGGCCAAGGCAGATCACTGGGAGTCCACTTCTGTGGCTTTTGCCTGTGATTTACCATGGGAAGGCCATTTTGGCATTGACTTTGCAAATCCTTAAGGAAGGCAGTAAGAAGAGACTGTCAGGTGGATAAGGCATGGCTGATGCAAGGGTGAGCTGGCTGGGGCAGCCCTGGTGTCTCTCCACCAGGAATTATGCAATGGGACACATCAGATTGATGCTGGTGCCTATGGTGGTCCCCATTATCATTATAGCTAAGGTTTTACATTATATTTTTATTATAGGGAAATCTGTATGGGAAAGTTGTCTTATTCCACCACCCTGGCAGGCTGTGTAACTAGAGCTCTGCTCTACCTCTCTAAGTAATGTATTGTGACTGACAGAAAATAAAAAACCCATTGTAATTTATAAAATAAAATAAAAACCTCATTTCTTCTTTACTTCCTTGAATGGGCACTGGAGACTGTAACTGAAGCACATGAAAACCACCTCGGTCTGTATCTCCAAGTCTCATGTTTCACCCACCCTGCTAGATACACAGTGAACAGCTTCACCTGCCTTGGGAGCAGTCACCAGCAAACTGAGATAGACACCAGCAGTGCTAGGAAGTCATCATGCGTGAAGTGGCTTCTAAGGCTGAAGAGGAACTGTCATCTGTGCAAGCTGACCACCAAAGGAAGGGTCAAGCAGAGACAAATAAAAATTCACCATTGTTCTAGAAACAACACTATTAAAACAGGGATAACAGTATTTCATTTAGGGTTATGTATTTTTAAATTACAGTTTCAAGGAAAATGAAAAATATTACTTTGGGTTATGTTGTGTGGCACAAACATTTCACCTCAAAGAAAACGTTTTTTATCTGTTGTACTAACAACTCATAGTTGAACCGATAGTGGATAGATATATGGCTGGTTTCATGTCACACTAGATCTTCTTCTTGGTTCTGGGCATATCTACTGCAAGAAAGGGAGAGAGAGTGCTCCTGCTGAAAAAGGTATCAGTTCAGAGGATCTCGCCTACCTCAAAAGTCACTGCTCCAGCTGGTTCTGAGGGCTCCCAGAAGTCAGGCAGAAGCCCAAAGTCCTCAAATTATGGCCAGATACAATTACCAGCTGGAAAAAGAGAATATGCCAAGAATATACAGAGATGTGGAAGCTACTGAAACAGGGGGGAAAGGATAAAAAAGGAAAGAAGTTCTCTCTCTGAAAAGAAACCCCAACAGGTAAGAGGTTTCATTTGAAGGCTCCAGCTAGTTCTGCATGCTGTCTCTCAGCTTCCTGAGAACACGTGGCCTAGAGCGGATTTGCTGGTTCTGGTCCAGTCAAACACCTAACCAGGCTGAAATCTGCTTAAAATTTCCCCTTTCTCATTTCCTACGACTCCACAAGAGTCTGCTCTCCACAAGATAGAAGAGAATATTTTAATTTCACTCTCTCTTTTCCTGCCTACCCCCACCATGCTTGGATCAAATTGATGTGAACACTGGGAGAGGTAGTGAGAGAAGAGAATTTCCTTCAGTATCTGCAATCCACCTCCTCTTTAGCCAATTGAAACACAAACAGTACATTTCCTTACATTTCGTTTCTAAAACGGATTTCCACAGCAATGGAAAGCTGAAGTTGTTATTGTTGCTTTTTATCCGATTTCCACTAGGTCTGCAGTCTCTCCCTGCCAACATGACACCCTAAAATGAATGTGTAATTTGATTGCAGTCAGGCTAGTCAAGAAGAACTTCCTCCCAGTGATATGATTTCTTTACATTTATGTTCCAAATGTCTATTTGCCAATTTTTTATTCAGTGCCATGTTCTGTGGCAAACATTCTTAGTTTTCAGCCTATTATCATTCCTAAACTTCTTTTATCTCTCTTGGTTTCTTCTTTCCATTAAATATTACTAACACTGGAATATCTTTTTTCTTTCAGATCTTGCATTTCTTCTACTTGAATCTAATTTTGTTATGTTTTTAATATTTGGCTTGACAGAAACACAATTTTCTCTATTCACAGGATGAAATTGGTTTTGTTTTATTGATAACTCAGTTCTTTTCCACTACCAAGTAACCATTACACATCCTTGTTCGGTACAATTTCTCAACTACTTTGCATTGGCAATAACTAATAACGTAAATGTACTGGTATAAAAGTGGAAAAAATACTGTTTAAAATGTCCCTACTGACAAGCAGTTAAAAAAAAAAAAAAAGTTTCAGCCTAATTTAGACATAAATGAAGATATGCTAAAGGTAATACTCAAATAGGTAACATTTTAGTTACTTCAGTTTTTTAAAATGTGGTTTTTCATACAAATGGTTCTAGCCTTAAACCATTATTGTGAGCAAAAATGTGCAATTTTCACAGGGCAGAAGAAAAAACTTTGGGTTATAAACACAAATTTCTGTACACAAGTGTACGCTTATATATATACACACATATATTTATTCTGTGAATAGTTTTTTGAGCATCTGTTATCGTGTAGCAGAGCCAATTACACTTCATTTCTGCCTGGGCAGGGAGTGTCTGGACTCTCTCTGTGTGTTTTTCCAGTAGCTGTGCCAGTTAATGTGAAGGATTCCTCTGCATTTCTCCTACTTCTGTTTGTTTTTTATCAAGCTGAACAACAATTGTATTCAGCTGCTGTTTTGCATGTGAAATAATCTTTGCACAGATGACTGCAGGTCAGACTTTTTCTTTCTCTGCAATTTTAATGTTACATGGTAAGTGTGCATTTCACCACCGTGGTACGTTCTGCTCTCTGAAATACTTTCTATTGCCCAGGGCAGAGGAGATGAACCTTGCTGTCATTGTAGGATGTCCCTAATGCATTTCTTTCTGTGACCAGTGTCTGGTTTTGGGGGTTGGGCTCAGGTAGATCCTACTGGATCTGCTACAGCCATTATCTGGTAAAGACAGGCACTCCTGTTCAGGTAATAGATATTTGTGTGTTGGGGTGCAGCAGCTGTAGACATCAACCCAGGCACCCCAGAAGGATGTGAGTTTTATACTGTCTCACAAGCAATGGCACGGCAGTCACAGATCTATGTATTTTGAGATGGATGAGGAGAACCCAGCAATTTGCATTTGTAGGAGGTTATGGGGAATGCCTGGGACAGCAAGGAGCCTGCAGGATGTTGCATGCACTTGAAATGGTGGAGACCCAGCTGTGGAGCAATGACATGGGAATTGTACGGTGTATCCTGAAATGGATTTCTGCCATGGTTGTAACTGGAAAGGTACAGGCTGGAAGGTCTTCTTCACAGCCACATGTGTTCAAAGGACTGCACAAGAGTACTGCTCATGTTCGCACCTGCACACTGATTAATAGGACTCACCAGAGTGAAGTGGCTCATATGCATGAGCACAGCTAGATCGTATCAGCTGCAGAGCAGGGCAGATGTATTTCACCATTGGTTTGTCTTCTGCTCCTCCACATTCTTGCTCTGTTCCTCCTCACTCTGCCACAGGGGAAAGCCTTACTCCTTTGGAGCAGCCGCAAGCTTGTTCTCTTGCATGGACCCTTAGAGCACTTAGGGATTTTTAAGCACTATAAAAAGAAATCAATTAAAAGCATTCTAAAGAGACAGAGTACAAACAAAAAAATGGGCAACATGGCACAGGAAAATGGGCATTTCCAGATGGGCAACTATTTCTCAATGGCTTCTTTCTCAGCTCTGGTGCCAGCTGAGGGAAACCTGAAGTTTGCCATTGCCACCTCTGCTTATCTTGGAGGATCACTGAACTTGAAATCCAGGCCCAGTGTTGGAGCACATCATGTGCCAGGGCTTTGCCTGCTCCAGCAGCTGGAGAACTCAAATGCGGGAAGAAGAGCAAAATTCTGTGAAAAATGTGTGGGGTGGTGGAAACCTCATAATTCCTTTATTTGCGTAACTAATCAGTTGGGGCTTCTGTTTGTTCCCCTCACAGCTACATTTATACTATTTATTTTGCACATCACTGCATTTAAATTCAAGTGCAGGAGAGGGGAATATGGGCACTTTCATTAGTTCAATATATTTATAAAAGGCACAGAAAAGAACATGTGGCATCAGATGAACACCTGGCAATCAAAGCAGGGAGAGCCAGCTGTTGCCTTTGTAATTGGAATTACAAATTCACACCATCCATCCTCTTTCTACCATACCTTGCACCGTTCATGAAGTTGGAGGAGTTAGCTCAGGGTGCATATACTTGAGAAGAATCAGCCAAAGACAATACTTAAACTATCTGCTAAAAAAAGAAACTATCCTTGCTTTTTCCCGTAAGAAGTGCTAGTTTTTAAGCCAGCTGTGCTTGCAACTCCAGTTGCTACAGAATTCTGTCTGTGCCAGACAAGTCTTTTCTGCAGGGCATGTGACTTTCAACAACTTTGCAGTTTCCAAGTTGAACCCACTTCATTCCTGACTTCCCTCCAGCTGATCTGCGCAGTATCCTTCGTGCTCGAGTTCATAGGTCTCTCTTCTCCTCTGGCTTGTTTATCTGCTGAGATATTGAAGACCATGGGTAATAAATATGCCTTGTTCTACCCTCCCTTGCACAGTCCGTACTCGAAGGCATTGGTCAGGAATCTTATACATTAGAAAAATAGGGAAGCAGAGGACCAAAGGCATCTTGAACATATGTACGGTACCTAAATGAAAATAAAGAATTGGAGCCACCATTTGAGAACATGTGAGTCAATAAAGTTTTATAAAAGAAGACCATAAAGTTGCTGTGGAAGTTGAACCATTGCACGCATCCAGGGCGAGTGTAATTCATTGGAGGACACTGAATAGTGTTCCTTTTATCTCCTGTGCTAGGACCCTTTATTTAAAACATATGGAGGAGGCTACAATTTGTTCTGACTGAAGTGAAAATAAAAATTTTTAAAAATGTTTACATCCACACACACATGTACATACCCAAACAGGTGTGAAGAAATTAAGATGGACTGACAGATGGGGCTGCACTTGTAGTAAAGCACATCTCCAGTGGCAGAGGGCAGAGAGGACGGGCTTCTCTGGTGGCAGCTGATAGACACGAGCAGTTGAGCAGTTCACAGCCTCTCTGTTGTCCCCATCGTAAGATTTGTAGGTGGCTCTCAGCCAGCCACCGGGCTGACAGGTCAGGGGTCGTGACCTGTTGATTTACCAAAGTATGATCAACTCACACAAATTATCAGCATCAGAAAGCCCTGACAACTTCAATATGATGACCGATGAGAGCAATTGTTCGTGACATGTGAAAGCAGCGGGAGAGCACCGTTCGGCACAGTGGGAGTGGGGCTGCCAGCAGGGCTGTAGAAGAGCTGGGGGCAGCTGTGATCCCCTTGCCCACCCCCAGAGACATGTCTCCTCTGACTGGGGCAAAAGAAACCTTAGGTTCCACTGAGCAAAAACATCTTCTCAGTGTGGGCAGAAGCAGAAGAAAGCAAGAGGGGTTAGAAAGTGTTTCAAGGCATGGCTTGGTTGTTTTCTCACTGCTGTTTTACTCAGTGCAAAGAGATATTGAGGGATAGGGGCTTTAAATCTGATGGAAAGCTTAGGGGATTCAGATCTAGGAAAACCCTGGAGCTGGTGGTGTCTGTGCAGTTTAATCAAACGGATGTACCAGTTTCTTCGAGTTATCTTTGGGGGCCCTTGTCAAAATCTTTTTTTTTTTTCCCTTTTCTCCCAGCTTCATTCACATAGGAAAAATTTTGCCTGGGGTGGGATGGGAAAAATTATAGCTGCCAGGCATTTTGCCTTGATCCATCAATTCCCCTTAATTGACCATGCTATTCAGATGGGGGCAGAGGATAGTAGAGGCAGTTGAAAGGATGCGGGGACTGCCAAGGGGTTAGGGCAGGGGTGGCAAATATATGTGTGTGTGTGCATCTGTGTGTGTGTGTGTGCAGAAAGGAGGAAGACAGCCCACACTTCAGGATTATTAGTCTCTAAAAAAATCTTTTTTTTTTAAGATGTAGTATGTCTGCAGAAAATGCTCTTGCAGTGAAGGTGCCTCCTGCCTGGGGGAGCAAAAGAGACAAGGGGGATGGCTGACAGGTATCAGAGAGCATCCCCTCAAAAGGAGGGAACGCAACCCAAGCCTGTCTCGTACTGCTCTGCCTGGGCCCACATGAGCAGTGTCTCCTCACAATTTACAGAAATAAACAAGAACAAACAAGAACTATTACAACTTCTCTGAGTGTTTTATTCACAGTGGGCATATTGTACCCAGCCCATTGTCATGTCTATTTGAATTCATTCATTTTACTTTGGGGAGAAGATATACAAAATAAGTATAATGATCAACTAAGTTAACAGTTTTTAATTTAATACTAAAAATCTTCAGAACATTTATTTTGTAGCCACCAAAGTGGCCACAATACGTGAGCTAGTAAAGATTAGAAGTTGAGACTTTTTTTTCATCTGTCTTTACC
>JANHGN010008655.1:0-15472 GCA_024605025.1 Megaceryle maxima | reverse complement strand
AAGGCAGAGGAAGGCAATGTTTTAAAATATGTATGTCTAACCTTGGGTTTAAACCAAACAAAATAGTATTTAAAGAAATATCGAATCAATTATTTATTACACTGGTCAACGGTTGCAGAAATACAGCTTATATAAACACATTACAATTCCAGCCATTCTTAGTACTAGGTTTAGAAAAAACCCAAACCCCTTAATGCAATTTTAATCAACCTAAAAAAAGTCATGCTCTTGTTTCAAGCTGAATAGTTTGTTGTTTCTGAATAATAATCATTCAAGACCTAAATCTAACCACAAGAGTTTAGTGCACAGATGAAATATACTTGCTGGAAAACCCTTAAGAAATAGATGTTTGATTCAGGATCTGAGTCAGTAAAACAAGATGTGATGGTTTAGTGGGACTGATGTTAAATAATAGAAAATGAGGACAACCAATCTAGAAAGAAGAGGTGGGACTTTTTAGGAGGATTAATTAATAAATTAACAGCTATGTGTATGGATGGAGTACAAACAAGTCAACAACAGATCATTATTCCCTTAAACGAATATGATGAGCAGATCCCTCCAAAAGGAAGGGATTTGTGCTGGAGTAGAGACCATGTGTGAATGAATGGACAGACAAATGGAGAGATAAGATATAAGTAGGGTGCACAGGAAAACACATGTGCATACACTCACACCCATACATTTATATAAAGCAGATTCTTCAGGTGTATCTCTTATTTATCTCCAAAGGTCAGACTGCAATAATCTAGCATTTAATTGTATTTTTGCCCCACATAAAATCTTATCATGTTTTAGCGGGTGAGTCATGATATATGAAATAATAGTAGATTAAGTTATGCGACATCAGTAATACTTAAAGATCACCCCTTTCCCACATAATTTTTTTTTTAAACAACACCAAAACCCAAACCTTTTGTCAAAAAGTGATGATTTCCTGCCATCAAGGTTTTCTATGGAAAATGTTTATGGTTTTGCATTTTTAATTAAATAGCTTATTTAATTGTTGGAACATAAGTTTCAAAATAAAAAAAATCCAGTTTTTCAGTTCAAAACAAGATTGTTTGAAATGTACGTTAATTAGCATACAAAAATAACAATCGCAGTACTAAAATGAAATGTCTCAGAATGATCAAAACATAGACAGGTTTCTGCAGCCCTGAAGTGATATAATTTTTTTGCTTGACAGAAGTTTTCAGGCTTTTCATTGTTTGTCAAAATGAGCAAAAAAATATATTTTTTTTACATACACAAGAGATTAGGAGCACAATATTTTGCCCAATTTGAGAGTACTGCTCAGAATAAGTAGGAGTATCAGAGCCTGGACAGAATAAATGAATAAATACATTAAAAAATAATACATGAAAGCAATCTTGGTTTGAGCAAGAAAGCACTTCCAATTTAAGGGTCAGCAGCTTTGACAGAAATATACAAATATTCATGTGTGTATTAAAATAAAATCAGTGGGATATATAAGTCTATACACACATGCACAACCACCCTCTCTAATCACTTGATTTGATTTTTGTATTTGGCTTTTTCTTTTCCATGCCAATGTGTTGCACAAAATTCAATGTGGAAAATTCATAGCTAAAACAATTACCACCAAAAAAAATGGATTAATGATTAACTCCAAATCAAGAGTTATAAGCACTCATCAAGGTAATACATGATACAACTTAGCCATTTCCTTTCTCTTTTCAGTTTTTCAAAAGGGGCAAGGGAGCATGAAGAATAAAGCCAGGCATCCTTATTTGGTTGAAATAATAGCCAGTATACCAGAACTTCAGACAAATCCTTCTTGCTTTCTTTCAGTGGCCTTAACCATTTTGATCTCATTTCATCATTGAATGGACCCCTTAACAGAGAGTGACCCCATATTTTAGGACTGAAAACATACACCTTGTTAGTGTGAGTTTATTTTTTTGTTGTTTGAAAAGTGGGCAAATGTAGTCAAAGCTCTCACAAAACATCACAAGAGGCTCTTTCTTCTTTCATGGCACATTGAACATGTAAAGTAATCATTGTTTACAATACAGAGGCAGATAGCAAAGACGTGTTTGTTGTCTCATGCTGTATCTAATTATGCATTAGATTTTGATTTCAGTTGCTTTGCCTTTCCATGTTATTTTAATTTTGAATGATGATCACTGAAGGGGAAAAAAAAAGGGAAAAGAAAAGACGGGGATGTGTCAGCAAGGCAGCAGTCCCCCTGCATGGAGCACGTGTAGGCTGGACCTGGAGCACTGCGCTTGGCACTGGGCACCTCATTACTGCAGGCAAATTGGAGGAGTCGGGGGAGGCTGTGAGCACGATGAAGGGGCTGCCAGGACTGGCCTGGGGAGAAAGATTAAAAGCCTGAAATATGTATAGACTGGGGAAGTGACGAGGCAAACCCCCCTCCCTACACAGAAGCTCTGCACACCAGAGGGAGGGGAGGAGAGTCCCTTCCAGCAAGCCCGATGGGCTCTCCTACAGAGAAATGGGGCCATACACACCAGTAATCTCAGGAGCTTCTGGTTTTGGCCATGAAACAACAGTAAGCCCTGGAAAAGCCTACCCAAAGAAGCTGCAGAAGGTCCTTCACTTGGGATGTTTAAGCGGAGTGGGTCTGAACTGAGCATGATGAGGTTCCCAGTGGGAACAATCCTGATAATGCCCCAGGTGCATCAGCACTCCATTTGCACTCCTCTGTTTCGTTTATTTCTCCCTTCTCATTGTCTATTTGTGTATTTATTCCTAATGTTCACATAATTTGAATCTTCCCAATACTATAGTCCTAATGCCTTTTATCTTCTCTGAAGGACCTTTACAATGGGCCAGGGAGCTCTCAGCCTGCCAGCCCCAGCAATTCGGCTCTCAAAGCCAAGGGAAAGATTGCAGCAGCCTGAGATAAGTGTGAGGAAATTAAGCATGGGGTGATGAGAACAGTATTAACTCACCCTATGCCTTCCTGCCTCCCCCAAAGGAAGATGTAGTTCAAGCAAGGAAGAAGTTTGAAAGAGGGTTCCCATGACTGGCTCCAACACTTTGCCTTTTATTTGACACACAGACAAGACCCAAGACCATGTCATGTGTTTTCCTGGAGCTGCAGCACTCAGAGCCCTGAAAAGGACATTGTCAGGCACAGGCAGCACCAACCAGGATGCGTTTAAATAATGCAGTTGTATTCCTAGGATATACTGAGACTAAAACTGGATCCTTCTGGTCAGGACAAAGGTAAAAAATGAATCCTTTTAAATAAGAATTTGCCTGAAAGGACTTGGAATGTTATTGATATTTTTTTCCTCTAAAAAACTTCCAACTTTTTTCAGACATCTCTAGTGAGCGTATTAGATGAAGAGGATTAGCATAAGAAATCCTGCTCAATGCAAAACTTGTAAATATTGAACAAAACCTGACAATTAGCCAGGAATGAAAAGGCAAAATATAACTGCAGAGAAAAAAAAAAGGCAGTTAAAAATTAATTGAAATTACCCCCAGAATAAGGACATTCACTGATGTAAAACCCAAATATTTTGAGGTAGTTGAAAGGAGACATCTGTGTGTAGACACTGATAAACAGATAAAAAAAATAAATGAGGCTGTGTAAGAGGAAGCCAGAGGCCTTGCTTCCAAAGATGTCAAAAGAAAGACTCGTAGAGATGTCAGCAGACACTGGATCAGGCCCCAGGCCCTAAGTGGACAATCCAGAATATTACAAATCACTCTTGGGATTAAGTTGCATCCGTGTCATCTAATTACAGATAAAACTACAGAGTATTTAACATCTCGTTAATTTAAATACCTGGGGCCATATCATGCCATCAATTTTTAAGAAGATGTCCCCATTGATATCAAAGACGAGTTCACATAATACGACCCATGTAGCTGAACCTTAAGGGACAAAGCAGACAAAGAGAGGAAGAAAGAGACGCAACAAGATATTTCCCTTTCTTCCACTCCCTTTTTCATGCTCCTTCCTTTCTCTATTATTGGCTTAGTTGCCTGCACATTTTGTTAGCTAGTCCCCAAGTATGATTTCTATAGTCATCATTCTATAGGGATGATGCTGAACCATGTTCATGAGATGAGAATCTTCAAGTTCAGTTTTAAGCTCCCTTACCAAAATGAGGTCTTTAGTAGCAGGAGGGTTATCACGTTTCTCTTTCAAGCTGCCAGAGGTTGTCAGAAAGATTACAGATTTTAACATTTGTTCTGTTTTGGGGTTTTTTTTTTCCTGATCCTGACAAGAAAAATGAGAGAAAACTTAGATACTGACATTAGATAAGTCAGATAATATTTTATAATTGTCGTGACAAAAAGTTAGTTCTTTATGAAAACAGCTTTTAAATATTTTTTTATATTTATAAAATATATGTCATTTTTTTCCAAAACAGTCTTAAGTGAAATGCAACAGAAATATCTTCGCTTTTATTTTTTGAGAGTCAGAACTTTTCAAACACCTGTGATTTCAATTTTCACTGCTTTTCTTCTGCTTTATTTTCTTGCTGACTACGAAGCAGTAGAGATTTATACTATCGTTGTTAGGATAATGGTCACAGTTTCCCCACTGTCTCCCATTTTTCTTTGTATCTTTTTTCAGTTGTGCACCTGGCAGAGAAATCTCTTTTAAAAGTTACAAGAGTGGTAAGAGGAAGAAAACAGAATCACTGAATGATTGAGGTTGGAAGACACCTCTGGAAATCATCTTGTCCAACTCCCAAACAAAATTTGACAAAATAGGGCTTTGGGAAAGGTAACATTTTGTTCTTCAGTTGAAGCCTTAAGAAATGAGAACAGTGTCAGTAGATTTGGGAGGGATTAAATTATTTTTGCAATTATTTTATTAATAATTTCCACCCCCAATCCTGTAGGTTCAATAGCTTTGACTTCAGTGGACTTTTTCACACTTATGGAAACTTCACTATCAGTGGAAGGCCTGTTCATATGTTATTTAGTGCAACAGCAACACTGCCTACTGTGTCTGAGCCTCTCTCCAAATTTTTTTGAGCTGTCTGCCCTTAAAAAATGCTCATAAATATACATCAGATTGTGGCCATGAGTTTTTCTGCTGAGTTCAATGACTGTGGAAATAAAATTAACATAAAATTAAACCCAGGTTGAAGTACCTTGTTAATCAAATTTTAAAATCAGTACAACCACATAGACTTGATTCAGCTTCCACTTTAGTTGGACTTAGACACCAAAATGTGCTGTCTAAGGTTCAGACTATTACAAAAGAAGGAATATGGTCTTTGTCAAGAAATACAAAAAATTTTTTTGTTATTTAGTTTTACATTTTAGAACAAAATAAAGCAATCTCCGTTAGGTGTACTCTGTCCTATTCTTGACTCTCTACCTAAAAGCCTAAGGAGGTTAAGATACCATATGCTTAAACACCCTTTCTCTCCAAAAGAGAATTTATTCCAGGGCCTTCATTGAAGTTAAAGGATTCAGTTCTTATCACATAATAATACAGATGTCACTAACAAAGTAGTCAACGGAGAATACGGTGGCAGAAAAGCCACACTGTGAGAAGATGCTATTTCTTCTGGCTCTCTAGAATTGTGCTTTGCAAGTAAAATTTCCACAGTAACTCAGGTGCCACATTATTTTTTCGGTATTAAGAATGCTTCGTTACTACTATGATAATATCTCACTGCCTCTATCAGGTAGTTAGCAGGGATAAGCCTTCTTTGTCTTAGGAGAACTTCATGTTCTCAAGCTGCTGTGCTTCATCAGTTGTGGACTTTTACTTTCTGCCAAGACCAAAAGGATGAATGTGAACTCAAGCCACTCCAAGAGTCAGCCAGGACTGCTGGGCTGCAATGAGGTGTCAACTGACTTTGTCACCCACAACTGAAGTGGTTTTGACTTACTCATATGTGTCTAAAGCTATTTTGTTAACTTTAATCATAAGAATATTTTTCACTTTCATAACTTCATCACTAAGTCTGAAGTAGAGACCAAAATGCATTGATGTGAAGATTCAAAAGCAATTTGTGATTTGGCTGCTTTTAGTTTAGGGGAATCAAGATATTCAGCACATTATAGGTTTTTATAAGTGCTCAGCACCTGCAGAAATCATAACTCTTTCAGAAGTCACTAGGGATGCTTCCAAATTTGCTAGAAATGTGAAAAAAAAATGACCAATATTATATTTGGAAGAGAAAATACCCAAGGACAGAAGTCTATCCTCAAGGACAAAAATGCTTATCTCCAAAGTTAAATTCTTGGTTAACAGTCGCATTCTATTTTTGGTTCAGATTTTAATTTTGTTCCTAAAAAATCCCCACCACTTTTTTTTTTTTTTCTTTTTGAAATTCTCCAAGGTTGAGAGAACATAGACACAAATATTTTGCAATGTGAAATCCACAGTTTATAAATAGCAACTGTGTTCATGTGCACATGAGAAAGAATCAGAGAGTTGCTTAAATCAGACCAAATCTGATTGAGTCTTTCCATTGATTTCATTAGCTTTGGAGCAGGACCTAACATAGGAGGCTTTTAATTTATTGGACATTTAGAGCTTATTTTGGAACATATCAGTAAGAGGTAGGATGGAATTAATTTAAACAGAAAGAAAACCAAAAGTACCACCAGAAAGAGCTTCATAGAGAAAGTGAAGTGTATGAAGAAATGGGCTCCAGGGTGAGGCCAGTATTACTGTTTATCTTGGTCAGAGACCATGAGAGACAACGAGGCTGCTGAAGTAAATACTTGGACAACAGGGGAAAAATCTTAAGTGATGATACAAATAATGCAAGATCCACAAAGAAGGAAAAAAGCCCAGCAAGAACATCAAGTGAAAAACTCAGGAAATGGAACAAAGGAAGAAAGAGATTCAAAGGTCACCTAGGAAAGTTTCTGAGTTGTCTGTATACAAATGTGAAAAGCATAACAAAGGAACCAGGGGAAACAGAGAGACCAAGAGGTAACTCAGATGGGATTTGATTGATCACTCCTTCCATGAACTTTTCCTAAGCATTTTACTGTATGGCACTTAAACACACAAATATCTGCAGACACATAAAATAGCATCAAGTGTTCTAAAATTACGTACCAGTTTGCATCATCTGCTGGGTGTCCCTCTGCTGTGGCCTGCAGCAACGCAGTGGTGGAAAAGGGTGTTTGAGTACCTGAAACTGGGAAGATCTACAGGAACTTGTCATTACGGATGTCTAGGTAGGAGACATGCTGAGCAGCAATTTCTATTCCTATGACTTCCCACTAGGACCACCAGCACCCCAAATAGCACAGCACTATCAGTGGAAACACTCTTCCTCCTACCCTCTCTCCTCTAAACTATTTTTGAGGTAGACACCCTCCCAAGGCTCCCTGCTCTGAGTGGACAACCCAAAATCCAGCCATTAGAAAGTCTCCTTCAAAGTTTGCACTACTCCTTCCTCCCCAGGTGTCATTAACTATGAAAATGAGAAAAGTAGGTACAGGTGGGCTGGATACAGCTGTAGGGGATTGCAGCAGCCCTGTGGCTTCTGTACATAAAGAGAGGTGGTTATGCCTTAGGACTGTGGTACTAGAAAGCTTGCAGCTCTTTAAGAAGACTCCTCTCAACTCTATTAAAATGAGGTAGCAGCAAGTGAAAAGCCTTGAAAACTAGGCAATGGATCACCACGTTTCAGTGTGCCCTTTGCCAGCAGCAGTCATGTAGCCTCCCTGGACAGAAATAGAATCTCAATCAAAGGGAAGGTTTGCCACTTAATCGTCTCCCAGTGTAACCATAAGAGCCCATGCAGATGAGAATAATTTCTACCCATATGTATCTTGATAGTTCTACTTGAAGATTAATATTCCCTGTTTTCCCTTTTCCAAATGGAAATGTTTATCACAGGGGCACTTCTAAACAGAGTACCTATGCATCTGGCACTATGTCATCTTTCTGTGTTTCAGGAGAGGCAGCAATTTGAGGTCATGGTAGAGCACAGCATACCCCAAATATAACAGAGCTTTCTTAGTTACTCTGCTTTTCACAATTTCTCTTCTGTCAGTTTGTTGGTTTTTTTAATTGTAGAAGGGATTGGTGCAAAGTGTTAAATAACTGTGTTAATAATGCAAATAATGCACAACTCCACTGTAGGCTTAATTGCAATCACATCTTTAGAACTGTGAAGCTTTAGAGGGAAAAGAAGGGTTGAATAAATAAGACAGGGAGCCTTGTAACATGGAAAGAAGATGCAGAGCCTGACAAGCTGTTGCCAGTTCTCTGGCTAACCACTCACAAGTGTTTTAAAGGCCAAGAGAAAGGTTGAGTCAAGCCAGTAACATTGTCCACAAAATGTCAAGATTTTAGATACAAAGAAGCCAAATTCTCAGCTGCCTTGCTTGCAGTGAAGGATTTTATAAGCATGATTATGGTAGGGATAAAATTTGGGCCAGGGTATGTCTCATCTCACAAGAATGCTTGCTATTGAAAGATCCATTCAGAAGCTGTACTTAACCTTTTTCTCCATCATACCTAACCATGTTATTTCTATGTGAAATATATTATTATTACATTATGAATATGATCATCCCCCCTCCAAGTCCTTTTTATGCATCTTGGTTGAAGTCACACCACATTGAATTGCTTGTTCTCAGCAGCACAGCCAAGTGTAGAAGTCTGCCAAAATACTGCCAAAGGGCTCCAGTAAGTGAGTGTGGTAATTCAGAGGTGCTTCATTCCTCCTGCTTCAATAGAATTATAGAATCATAGAATGGCTTAGACTGGAAGGGACCTTGGAGATCCTCTAATCCAACCTCCCTGCCAATACTGCATGACTGTCCGCTTAGAGGTGGAAGAATTTGTGCTGGAGGCAACCTTTGATTGACACACAAACCCAAAATCTTATTGTTTCACCTGGGAGTTTCAGCAGTGCTTACTGTTGGCTTCTGTTTGGTTACCTTTCCCATTAATGGGAGCAGATGTAGGTTAATACATAGGACTTTGAAAACATTACTATTTACATATTTAAAGTGTTTGTGCCACTTTTTCAAAATTGAAGATGTAGTGACCAAAGTCCTACTTAGGGTATTACATTTTGCTTAAGTGAACTCCTCCTGTCCTCTCAATAATATGGTGAATTACTCACTGGAAAGTGGTGGACTATTAAGGCATTGTTATGTTATATCCTAAAATGATATAATTCAGGCAGAAAATAGATACACATTACTAAAAACAATGGAGATGTAAGGCCTTACCTGGCTCTAAGTTTCTTGCTATGACATTATTTTACCACCATGGATAAGGCGGCAATGGGCAATTGCTGCTGTAACTGTTGGAGCACCACATCAGTTTTGTTCTGTGGCGTGGCACTGTCAGATTGATGGATGGTATAGAAAGGATGCTTCCTCATGCTGCTGTTCAGTCCATACTGTCACTAGACATTCTCACCCAACTACAGGAGGATCTCAGGGCTGCCTATGATGTGTGATGGAAAACAGTATCAAAAGTTCTCAGCTTTCCACTGGATACTGCGGATATCTATCTCTCCAACACAGACCGTTCTGCTGGAGTTGGACTAGTTTTGCATCTATATTAAAGACTTTTAACCTTGGTACCAAATTCTCAGGATGCCAAAACAAAATCCCAAGCTCCTGAAGCACTGGGAGCTCTTCTCATTGTTGATGCGAATCCAAGATTCCTTCAACCTGTCTAGAAAGCATTCCAACTGAAGGAAATCTTTTTGCTTTTACAAAGCTTCTCTGGCTTTTTAAATCTAAGAAACAGAAGCATTGTTACCTAAAGAAATCAGTCCACATCTGATAACTGCACCTCCCTTTCCTGGCTGAAGCTAAAATACCTATATAAAGTTTTACTGTTTTATTTCCTCAAAAGATGGTGAACACATGTCCTAATTTAGTGGTTGTCAGTAATTTTGGAGCCAAATTTGTTGCTGACCTACAGACTGCTCATTCTGAGTATGACAGTCACCTCTAATTTGAAAAAGAAAAGTAATTGGGGTCTGAGAAACTGGCTACTTAGTTGGTCTTGGACTCTATAGACCCTTTTTTTTAATGGACTTCATTTTAATATTTCCCAGAGTGCCTGGAACTTGGGATAGATTTATTCAATATATATTTAAGTTTGAATATGTAAATATAGAACTAGATTCCTTATTCACTCTTAAATACTATGTATTTTAAATCAGAGGAACCGAGAGTCGGTGTTAACACAGATATGCATATGCGAGCTCTCTTCACCAACATAATTAAGAGTTCTTATTAAATGTATTGCACAAAGTAGCTCAATTTGAAAAAAAAAAATTAAAAGGCACTGTATTCTTTCTGTACAATATATTTTCGAAAGCAACAATTAATGTATTTGGGGATAGAAGTTTGTCAGTAGTCCACATTGATCTGTGGAATATCATCCTCCTTGATTTTTTTTTCTAAGAGGTCCTAGAAGCAAGAAAGTAAAATCTTTTAAATGGATCAAATACAAAAGAAGCGAAACTCACACAGCAACTCACCCCAAGGAAAAAAACACATCAGAATATCTGAGATGAGGTGATTCTGACCCCTTGATGTTGGAATATTAACTATAGACAGGCTTGGCTAGCATGTAATGCATTTGAAACACAACACAAAGGCTTTTGAAATTTATGATGATTCAGACATATATCAATGAACTCTGATTATATCCACCAAGTGCAGAAACCCAACAGCCATCAGCTGAGAAGGACCCTAACATGTCCCATGCCTTGCCTGCAGGAAGCAAGGGAGTTGCTAATACTTTAATGATGAGTCTGGCTAAATACATTTTATGCTCAAGAGAAGGACAGGAGCTGGAAGGATCCAGTTGATCCAGGTATTCTTCAAGAACACTTTGCATCAAGGGACTCCTTCTAGAACAGGAACAAGAAAGCAAAGGTACTGGATCCACTCCTTTAAAAAGAGGTATAGTAGGGAGAGGAGGGTGCAAGGGGAGAGAGGGGTGGTTCAAGCAGCACTAGGACAGGTTGGCTTTGGAGCAGAAGCTATAAACTGAAGAAGTGGAGCATCGTATTTCCTTGTGAAGAAGGGGAGAAATCATCATTCTGATGGCCTGGGAAGAGGCTCATGCCTGTAAGTGTTGAGTTTCTACTTGGTAGCTGATGAACTGTGACTGCTAGCAGAGCAGTGCACCAGATAGTGGAAATCCCATGGCCTTCTCTGTGCCCAGCACTGGAGACAGTGCTTCTCTATGCATTTCCCTCAGGAAAATGTCACTAATCTCTTGCTTCCGATAGGATGGTGTGTTGTACAACAAACCAGTTGTGAACACTTCAGCTCTCCTTCTTCTAAAGCTGCCTTAACTGAATTGGAATGAATTTTGTTTCTATCCTTCTTGCTGTGTGTGTGTCAGGTAGAGATTTGGAGAGATATGGGGAAACAGCTTTGTATTCTTAATGATGCAGCTCCTTTGGCCCGCTGATAATTTCCATTCACACTTATCAGTCCAACAAGGGTTTCTTGGTGGCAATGATATCATTTCCCAGAGGCTTAGCCTGGCAGTGCTCCATTGCTACCTGAACAAAACAGGCAGTGTGCCTTTGTGCCTCCACCATGGACTGGCATAGTTTCTTTTCACCCCACACAAGTGCAGGAATATTTCTCAGTCTATCGTCTTTCTTTGTATAAAATTATCTCATAATCCTGAAACTTGCTCTTCTCATACATCTGTAAGAGTTTGATAAGGTACTGGATTTCAGTGAAAGGTCATTTACTTTTGGTTTTTTTACTATTGTGTTTGTTCCAAAAATCCCTTTGCCATCATTTTCACGTTCTGTTTCCATTCAAACAAAGAGCAGCTTTACATGGGGAAAGAAAAGGTCAGAGGTTACCTAGAACATGCCAAAGAAAATAAAAGGGTAGCACATATACAAATGTTTTCATCATTCTGGACTGATTTTGCAATCTGGGACTATGCTCAGCTTTCACTAACATCACATCTTAGGGCATGCATCCCACTTGCAATTGTTTTCAATAGAAGGCAAGGGCAGCTAGTTCCTTGAGATACTCAATCCTTTACAGATGCTTTATAGGACCACAGTAACCACAGAAAGTCCACGTCCAAGCTCCATGCTATGTTCTCTCACAGATCAGAGCAGATTTGTTACCAATTTCAACAGGAACTGTGCAAACTATCTCAGGGAGTATTTAATTCTTCATAACATTATAGCATGTTGCCATGAAACCCCTTGCTGGGGCAGAACCCCACTCCCACACACTGAAACAGAGATCTGCTGTTGCATACTTCACCCCTGATTAAGTGGTGGATTTTCCCAGATGTCCGGCATCGTGTACCAGTATAAATCGTGCCACTGCCTCTAAATTTAAGAACTCTCCTTTCAAGGACCAATGATTTTCGCAAGCAATAAAGCTAAATGTATTTAAACAGTATCTACATACAAGGTCAAATATGTTCAATATCCCCTTTGGCAGTGACTGAACAGTGCATTTCTGTGTTTAGGGACCGAAAAAGACCTTCAGAAAGATTTGGAGAAATTCCTTTATTTTAGAAAAAAGGCAAAATATGTTCTCCACAAAAATGATATTTTGAGCCCTCTTATCTCTGCATGCTGAGGTTTTATTTTCTTTCATTTTTCAAAGTGTGACTGCCTGTAGAGGTGCAGGATAACAGCAGGATGCTGGGAAACGCTTGCTCTTTTCCTCAGTCCCAGGGATATTCCCAGTTCACAAGTTGACCCAGCAAGATCCTGTTTAGGAAGTTGCCAAATTAGTACACCTGAACCCCATGACTCTGTATGCTCATTTAAAATGCTTTTTGCTAGATACTGCAGTAATAAATACAAGATCTAGAACAAAGAACTCTTACACAGGTCCTAAAAAATTACATTCTTGAAAGCCACGAATGGTCCTAGATCTGCATTAAATTCCTCCTAAGTCTTACCATCCAGTCCTTATGAAATCCAGCCTAAAAAAGTTCATACATCCTGTGAGTGGGTCCCATACATAATCACTCATGGTGAATTACTCACTGTGCAAATGTACGCAAATGCATTCCCACCACTGTGTCCAGGGCCACAGATACAGCTGAAAGTGTGTCTTGTTGAATGAGGAATATAATGGAGTGGTGGCTATCTTGCTTAAAATAACTGTACATGCTAGGTATAGTTTATTTTTGGATTGATACAATTCTGTGAGAAATTAAAATGAGTGGGTTGTGGAGCATCCATGATCCCTTCCTTATTTATTTATTTTCGAAGGGCCCATAGATTTTTCTTTTTTATTTGCTCGTATTTTTAGTGTGCTCAGGAATTATTTGGTAAGATATTCAAGATTTCTAGTGGGATTTCTTGATAATGGACAGATTCTTTCTCTTCATAATGATAGCTGAGCTTCTTGAGAGCAAAGAGACACTTTGTTCTTTGTTCTCAAGGAGACAAACTGTTATTTCTTTCCCTGAAGAAGCTTCTAATATGATGGGTGAAATATCAGGAATAATTAGACCAAATGGTGATGTAAATCCCACTAGAAATAATGTATCCGTTATTTCATTTTATGCCTATCGTTCTAGTTTCTGCCTGATTTAAGTCCATGTGAAGAAAGCCGTGGGTATTCCCTTTATAAGAACTACAATAAATTTCTTCATTGAATATTTACTAGTCCTGAGTTGCTCCTTTTTTCTTGGACCATCATTACACAATTAAAAAATGAGAAGGTAATTTGGCCATTTTGAGGGCTGGTATTGCTTAATTTCAGGGGAGGGGGAGATGACAGTTGAAAGGTTAATGTATTTCACTGATTGGGCCCCTGGGGTTCATTTTCTGGAAAAAAAAAGGTCTTTCAGTTTTTATTAAGAAACCCATGTAATGAAAAGGGGAAAAGCATCTCTTACTTGGCGCATGTGAGGCAGTGGCTGCAGGAGTCTGTGTTTCTCTCCATGGCTCGGCACACAGCCATCCTCTTTGCCTCGTTCCCCTGGATCTGGGGCAGTGATCTGGGGCCCCAGTGATCTGGGCCAGTCTGCATCTGGTGTGGACTTTGCTGTACGAGGGACAAATCCTGCTGGGACCGACACAGGGAACACGTGGTGTACTTGTCACAGTTCTGGAGTAGGAGTGTGGGGTCCTGAATGCCACGTGAGTTATTAAAGTCCTAGAAACAAACTTGCATGTAGGTGCCCACCTTTTGTGTGGGGTGCCATGGGCATCCCGTAGTGACCGAGAAGGGATCATTGACACAAAGCCCATCTCTCTTGACCCCAGAACAGCACCTCAACTCTATAACCCAGCCAGGCTTCAATGTGAAGTGGTGGTTGACCAACATCACATTGATTACCAGGAGGAACCTCTTCTTCCAACCCACAGCTTGAAGGCTTGTTTGGCCTCTGGACTCAGATTGGCAACTCAAAATGAGTAGAGCACTGTGAGGAATGAGAAATTAAACCACAAGAAAACACTATCAGCATTTTTCTTGAAGTGTTGCCATTGAACCCAACCCCAGACCCTTTCCTAGCAATATTCCTCTCTTCTGCTCCTGCTCACTTGTTCATTCCCTACTACGATCTTGAGCTACAATTAATAAGCTTTGCTAAGGTTTAAGCAAACGCTGGGAAATACCCTCTTCACACGATTAAATACATTTGTGCTAGCACAGCCTTATGATTCACACACTGAAAAGCCGATAGCTCCATGGCGTTTTAAGAGATAGCAATGCTTTGTATGAGCTTGGCGTACACGTGCTAACTATTAGCTGGGAGAAGACATATTGGTCATATAAATTACTTGGTGTCGGTTATTTCTCACTGCAGTTAGTGCACTCTCACTAAAAAGACCTCAGCTCAAGAAACTTCAGTTGATAAGTCTTTCCCATTAGGTAAGTTAGCATGCAAGTGACATTGCTTGACATAGTTTAACTTGCTTGGTATTAATGTCTGCATCGGAGATTTTAATCCATTATTAAAAGAATTTTGTAAAACTTCCACAGTGCTGATGTCTCTGGCTGGTATTTTTATTATTATGAAATCCCTGAAACGCAACATTTATAGGCACCGTGAAGCAGTAAAAAATATAAAATAGAAATAAAATTATTTACTTGGGCTGGAAAATTCTGAACATTGGAGAAAAGGTTAACAAAATAAACCAAAAATTTCTCTGTCTTCAAGCATCTAGAAGAATTGTAAGAATATCCCTTTATTGTCTTTTTTTTTGTACCTCCTATAAAACTGGTTTCCCTCTCAGCACTTAATGAAATGTTTTTAGCAATGTTTGTCTATCCCAAATTACCATGTGAGATGAGCATTGGAAGCAATGTGGTTTTAGTTTAGAGAGTTGTGCTGGGGATGGAGCCTGTGTGAGTGCTGCGGAGCGAGGCAGGGATGGGAGCTCTGCTGCTGGGGACTGTCTGCTGCCTTTTGCTCTGCTTATCAATATGCTTTATAGACTGAAATGACTCAAGAACAGGGAGAGGAAAAGTTCCATCTCTCACTGCAGTGAAGAATCTGTATTCATTTATTTTAACAAAATTAAACTGCTCAGAAATGAAA